>JACJUM010000875.1:20038368-20095348 GCA_020976665.1 Heortia vitessoides | reverse complement strand
ATATATATATATATATATATATATATATATATATATATATATATATATATATATATATAAATATTTTCTCTGGATGTGAATCGAACCCACGAACCCGGCGTGCTAGGTAAGATTACTACCATCTGCGTCATCGGGCCTGTGTTTTTTTGTACATATGCGTGTAATATCGCCAGAATGTCACTGATAGAGCTTCTGAAAAATAAATAAAAAAAGCTGTTCTTTTGTTACTTTTTAAAATTAAACAAAGTTGAGCGTTTGTAGCTCGCAATTAGAAAGCATTGTGAGTTAAATTAACTTACCCATAATTACACAGTACACAATATTGCACAGTGTAATATTTATTTATGTAAAATTGTATATAGACTTTGGTGAGTCTAAGAAATAAATAAAGTTTTACCCTATAATCCTTACTTTAAATAAATAAGTTAGAATTAAACTTATGAATGAATTGACACAACATCTCAAACGTTAACCTAACTCCGTGACAAGTCGCTTAAAGCATTTCTGCTATGAACATCAAACAACAGAGCAATTACCAATATAATCTATAAATATATATGTTTAACACCTAGACAAAAATAAAGACTAATATCATCATATATGTATTACCGTGAGTGCGATCGAACCCACGGCCTTTGATGCACACCATCAGGACCATAAAATGAATATACAATTGCATCGCTTTAAAACAAAATAACTATTACAAGCCGATCTAACGGAACACTACAAAAGCTCGAATTTTACTTTAATTTTAGAGTCTAAGTCGTTTTTTCACAGATTTTTTTTGTAGTTTTACAGAACAGTGGGCAGACTACAGCCGTTCCGATTTAAACTCAATTCCAATAACAATAAAGTCCAAAGCATCTTGCATCATTAGAATGCAAGTGGAATTCAAAATGTTTTCTTCCTAGATTGAAAGTAATAACTATCCCACGAAGCTAGAACAGATAATACAATCACAGTGTTCAGTTAAATTAAACTTACTATGTTTAAATAGAAAAACTTAGTTGCTTACTAAATAAGCTATTAGCCATAACTAGATCAGAATTGTACCTCCTTCTGTGGCAGGTATTGTAAAAGGCGGCTGAGGTACCGGATTCGATGGATGGTAGTTTATACATTCGAATATATGTCATTTAAACGTAAATAAATAAAGAGTCACAAATACACTCATTTGCAAAAAAAAAACAAGCACCTAAGCAATGAACCATTTTAAATGTTACTATTGGTTTGTTTGATATTTTAGGTAGTTTTACTTTTACAATGGTTTAAATTTATAAGCAAATAATCGTTTTTGTCAGCATTATCATAAAATTTTGATAAAATTTGTGGATTTTAATGATTAAGTTTAATAGTAGTGTATGCTCGCTAGTAGTGCATATGCTCGTGAAGTAAAAGTTAACAAAGATTGTTGTTTGTTTTTTTTAATAAATTAAAAGCAGATAAATGTTTAGTATCGAATGTGATCCCCTCTAGCTGAAATCACAGCTGGAATTCGTCTGGGTATGCTTGCGGAATACGTTCCCACTCCGCGGTAATCTTATATCACGGAATACGAAACCACTCGCGGTATTTCATCAGCTCTCTGATGGCCTGTGGAGCCAGCTATACTGATCTCAGGCGTCGTTTCAGAACATCCCAGACATGCTCAATAGGATTGAGGTCGGGATTTCAAGCTGGCCAATCCAAATGCCGACCTCTTGCACATACGATTCCACATCGCCAGACCGGTGGGCGCGAGAGATGTCGTCCATAAAAATTGAGTGTTCGTCTAAAGCGGCCAATGCGGGTTGTGCATGAGGAATTAGAACTTCCGTTATGTATAGATGTCCAGTCAGTGAGTCGATTTCAATGAAGACTAACTCTGTACGATCCATTGAATTTATTCCTGCCCAAAACATAACAGAGCCCCCACCATAAGGTGTGATTTCTTCAAAACAATCCTCTGAAAGCGTTCTCCTCGTCTTCGTAGCACTCGCCGACGTCGATCTTCACCGAACAGAGATATCCTGGCTTCATCGGAGAACAATACCCTATACCAGTTTTCTTGAGTCCATGACTCACAATTCTAAGCAAACCTAAGCCTGATAACTCTGTGCTCATGGAGTAACTTAGGGCCGTGGATCGGGCGATATACACCCATATACAGAACAACACCACGACCTCTGGCACAAAAGATAGAATCACTACCACCAAGGCCCGTTTATCAAACAATCATCATCATGTCGGCCATTAGATATTCATTGCTGGACGATGATACATACCTGCCCTCGAAACAGGGAAATACACCCATAATTGCCACGCTGGGCTAGTGTGTTTATAATCGTAGAGCGCAGCTTTCACGAAGAGGACGCGGCTGCCCATCCCCGCCCTGTGCATATGAGCTACACTGAAGATGTCCGGGTGAAAATCACTGTCACCTGCCGGTTCTAGTAGTCTGGTAGACGGCTCTTACTACACATGGTATAGAGGGAGGTACTACTCTACTTTGCTGGTACCTTGTGGCTTCAATACAATATTAACCTAAAATTAAGACCAAAACCCATATAAATAGCGACAGCTGTCATAATTATCGAGCTACATATAAATGACTATAATATTCTTTGTTTTGTCTAGAGCACGTGGTAGACATCTGCCTCTGGCTGGGCTACGTGTCGTCAACCATAAACCCCATCATCTACACAGTGTTCAACCGGACCTTCCGCGGAGCCTTCCTGAGGTTACTCCGCTGTCATTGTAACAGGTAACGCACGATAATCCTGGTATTTTTATCTCAACTAGCAGCCTACCCTGACTTCGTCCACTTTATCATGTGGTAGACCTCAAACAAAGGTCACCTGTATGACATATTGTATATAAAATTAATATACTTATTAATTTTATATACAAAATTTCCTACTTCTCGGGCAGGCTTATGTTGCAACGGCAGCATATAAGGCTTATCGATAAATCAATTTGAAAATTACGTAAAGTGTTAAATAATGTATTAATGATAAACCTGGGATTGAATTGCTCTAACCTAGCTTTAAGTCAACATTTGTTAGCGCTGACGCCGGTAGGGGTTCCATTCGCATAGACTATTTTTTATTTTTTTCACCATCAGTTTTTCTTGTAGGTTTCTTTTTGGTGGCTCGTGTAATGAAACTGCATCAAACTTAGTTTTTAAAACCCGATTAAGGCCGGAAGACCTAAGGTAGGCCTAATTTAAATGTTTAACGTCTCTTATAATCCGTTCATCAGATAAATTCAAAAATATGTCCATATTTTGAATAAAGATTGTTCTATTGACGGGCCCGATAGCGCAGATGGTAGTGATCCTGTCTTGTGCACCAGGGGTCGTGGGTTCGATTCCCACCATGAGCAAATATTTATATGATGATATTTGTGTTTGCTCTGTGTATGGGTGTAAAATATATGTATTTAAGTAGTATATTTGTGATTCCTCTGTTGTCTGGCGTCCGTAATACAAGTGCTTTAAGCGACTTACCACGGAGTCAGGTCAATGTATGAGATGTTGTGGGAATTTATTATTTATTATTATATTATTTATTATTTTTAACGATTAGAAAGTGCTTGTAACGGGCCTACCAAATAAAAAATATTTTGTTTTGATTTATGAGCTTTACTCAAATAATACTGTCAAAATTCAACTTCATCTTTTATTTGTACTATTTTTCCAATGTAGTCTGAATTTAAGCCTCTTTAAAATAACGCCAGTTCTGTCTGTCTTTACGTATTAATCGAGATTTTTGGCTGAATAAGTATGCTATCTGCATTTTGACATGAATACAATGGACATCACAATATGTATTAAGCTTCTACACTGAATTAGTTACTCGCTTATAAAGCGTAAAAGCCTAATGAACATTTTGTTTGGCCCGTACATTGTTTGGTCAGTGGCAGCCCGACATTATTGCCTCCTAAACACACTAGCAAGCTAGTAATATGGGTTAAAACACTGCGTTCCGCTGTCGCTGTGCAACTTTAGAGAAAATTGCAATAACATGTTACCGTGTTTTAAATAAACAGTGATACAAGCGGAAGGTTTAAGCAAAGTATGTTACATGCATAGTATAGTAAGATCCTAATGTGTTATTTATTATTATATAATGTGATATTAATTAAACTGAACCCGGCGAGATAGATAACAAAATGTACATCATCATCATACCAGCCATTGAAAGTTACCTGATAGACATAAACTTCCCCAAGAAAGGGAAAATTTTGCCTATAATTGCCGCGCAGGACCAACGTGTTGGAAATCGTAAAACGTAACTTTCACGACGGGGTACTGCTGCCCATCATTGTCCTATGCATTTCTGCTACACTCTTTCAGATGGATATACCGCCTTACGACACCTGGTACAAAGGGAAGTACTATTCTACCCTGCCAGTACCTCACGGCTTTAAAAAAGCGTACAAAAAAGTCCACGATCTACGATCCACGTCATTACGTCCACGATCAAGGTATTTTGTTTCGATGATGAATTAACGAGTTCGTCTAATTCTTGCACTTACATAATCTTCTAGAAGTTCACCACGTACCGGCATGCGCAGCGTAGGACGTCCAACCACAAGGTGGACCGACGATCTGATTAAAACTGCAGGATCGCGTAGGACTCAGGCCGCATAAGATCAGTCATATTGGAAATCACTTGGTGAAGCCTATGTCAAGCAGGTGGACGACTTGGAGCTGATATGCTGATGGCAATCTTTATTTACAAATATTGGTGCCATGGTGTTTATCGGGATTAACTACAATGTTTCTGACCTGCTTTTAATGTGTTTTGCACAATTTTACCATACTTGAAAGATAGCATAGATTATATGCCAATTGATGCGGCCGTGTGGTACTGACAGAGGAGAATAGTACCTCCTCCTATACTAGGTGTTGTAAGAGGCGACTGAGGTATACTAAATGGCGGTATATTCATAAAAATTAGTGTAGCTCAAAAGCAACAGGGCGAGAATTAGCATAGCATTCCCGTCGCGAAGATACGCTCTTCGATTGCCATCACGTTTACCCAGCGCGGCAATTATATCCAGCAGTGAACGTTTTAGGGCTGTAAAGATAATATTTCAATTTATAGTTTAATTTTATCATGATTGATTATCATATAGTGAAAACAGTATAAAAGGGAGAATTTAAGCCATAATTGCCACACTGAGCAGGCAGTATGCTGCTGCCCATCCCTGCCATGTAAGATTTCAGCTCTTACCCGGAGAGAGAGAGAGAAAGGTGGTATTCTACTTCGCAACTTAATTCTATCCTAATATTGATATATTAGGATTGATGGATAGTATATAATTTAACAACCGATTTTTGAAATAAATCGATTCAATCTACCTCATTGTTTAAATAAGAGAACGGGCTCGATGGCGCAGATGGTAGTGATCCTGTCTTGTGCACCAGGGGTTTATTAGGTTTATATAGGGGGAATTTTTAATTATTATTATTATTATTATTCATCTCTAATATTTAGCAGTTTCTCTTTAACTGAAACACTTGAAGAAAAATACGTAAAAGTTTTATTGCTCAAAACTATTTTGACTTAGTTGACTTAGAAATTGGCGAAATTCTCGGCGAATGCATCGGTACGGAAAATTGGTCCTCACAGCAGATCTAGCACTGGCGTAGTATATAAAGAGGTTGGCTTTCTTGAATGGAATACTGGCATCAATGAATCCCCTCAGTAAGATTTTTTTCCGGTCACCTTAGGATCTAAGAGTTCGAAATATTTTTCCATGGCGTTTTACGTGTCGAATGACGCGTGGTAATTGTGGGAAAAATACCCCTATTCTTAGGGAGGCCTAGGAGCAAATGTGGACTTTTAATGGCTGGTATGATGATATCATACATTGACCTAACTTCGAGATAAGTAGTTTTAAGTACTTGTGTTATCGATATCAGAGAACAGAGGAATTACAAATTTATTTACCTTAAATATATGTATAAATAACACAGAACAAAAATAAAATATCGGTCGGTATTGAACCCACGACCTTCAGCGTAAAAAATAGGTTCACTACTTTTCACCATTTGAGCCATCTGGCTCGTCTATAAAATCTTTATATCCGAGTTGGTCTATTAGCATAAAACTTACCACTTAAAGCTCTTATAAGCTTTGTGATGAATGACAAATGGTATAAGAATTAGTAAAATTACATTAATATTCTTTATTTACAAGGAGAACAACTTACGCTTTGCCATTGCCACTACAACACTACAAAGGATGTAGTTACTTAGCCTCCTTTATTCTTAATTTCGTGTTAGAACAAAAGCACTATTTTTATGAAGTTTGTCGATATAATCATCATATCAGCCATAAGAATTGCTGGATGGACAGCCACTGCTGGTCTGCTGAGATTTTTTTTCCATTATCGCACATAAATATTTATATGCAATAGTATCTAAATCAATCTATTTGTTTTTTGTTGTGTTTTGTTTGTTTGATGGGAGTATGGTTAAAGATATCGGTTACTTTTCATTCCGAAAAAAACATTGTACTACCGTGGGACTTACAATAAAAAACATTAAGATAATTAACTTTAAGCTGATATTTTATTTTTAAATAGTTTGTTTATTCTAATAAAAAACATCCTATAAAATAAAAAAGGAAAATGTTATTGAAAACTTAACGATATACCACAATAACCATTTGTAGTGTAATCTTATTATTATATTTTTCGATTTGAATAAATTTTTGTTTAATTAATTCAAATGTGGCCTGGTTGATTCAAATGCACGCAGATGGCGCTGTATCCGGTATCCGGTCCACATATCAGGACAAAGTGTCAGATTCGTTAGTGTTAATTAAAATAAATGTTAAATACGTTATTGTTGTAGCCGTGAGGTACCGGCAAAGTAGAATAGATTCTCTGTGTAAGGTGTCGTAAAAGGCGACTAAGCTACCAGAACCGACAAATAGCGGTATATCCATTCAAGACAATGCGTAGGGTGGGGGTGGGCAGCAGCATCCCCGAAAGTTCGGTTTCAGCACGCGAAAGTTGCGCTCTGCGATTGCTAACATGCTTTTCCAGCGTGGCAATTATGGGCGAAATTCCCTCTTTCTTGGGAAGGCTTCTGTCTAGAAGTGGACTTTCAATGGCTGTAATGTTGAAGTTGACTCTATGGTTGTAAAAATTAAATGTCTATTGACTCTACGGGGTATATTCTCTTTAACCTTATTGAATCTCAAATAAAAATCTTTTAACAGAAAATGAAATAAAGTTAGAATTTGATTTTTTTAATTAATAATGTCGATTTTTAACCACTATAATAGAGAAACATGGTTGCTGTATTTGGTGGCGATGCGGCAAGTTTTCACTTTAGATTTAATTGAAAAGTCAAATATGTCTGAGGTAGTCACCCGGATGCTGTGGGCACTGACTCGCTGACGAGCCGCGGAGATCAGATCTCATTGGATGGAGGCCAAGAGCCCGGGTCGATACAGGTATTGGCGACCTTCAAAATAAATAGGCTTTGCATAACGTCACATTTACAGAGGTTGTATTGGTATACAATTTATTTTAGGTATATTTCAAGTTAATAACAAGTCTAAGTAATGAAATGGCAAAAATAAAGTTGGGTTAATAGGTTGTACGACGAACAGTACGAACACAACGAACAATAATATCACAAGGGTATCACTGGTGCGTTTCCAACCTTATTGGTTGAAAATATTATGTCATGTTAGCCAGTAATCTCATTGCATCTCTCACCTTTCAGACCAGATTACAGTAACGCTAATACTACTAATTAGCGGTAGAAATAGAAAGTGAGGTACCAATGCAGGTGATCATTTATATGAGCTCTACATTATCAACCTCTTAAGTACCTACTTAAGAGTATAACAAAGAAATACAAATGCTAAATATGTTCAGCTAATTTCAAAAGGTAAATATCGTTTTGTTACTTAGTCTTATGAGGCAGACAGAGCAAAGACTGTGTGGGGATGCTGCTGCCCATCCCCGCCCTGTGCATGTGAGCTACACCGTTGTTGATTGATATACCGTCATATGTCGGTTCTGGTATGTTAGTCACCTCTTACGACACCTGGTACAGGTAGCGGTACTGTTCTACTCTACCAGTACCTCAAGGCTTTGTCAGCACCTCATTAACACTAAGTTATAAAATTATTTAAAAAAAGTACCATTGTAAAAACTAGTTTTATTATCTGTAATCAACAAAGAGCATACAAAAATATTTTTACTTTAAAACACTAGACGACATATCTTGGAGATAGGTCATTGT
Source organism: Heortia vitessoides (assembly GCA_020976665.1). Lineage (NCBI taxonomy): Eukaryota > Metazoa > Arthropoda > Insecta > Lepidoptera > Crambidae > Heortia > Heortia vitessoides. The sequence continues at coordinate 20,087,094 of JACJUM010000875.1, read as the reverse complement.
ATCAATTTATTATTAATATTAATTAAAAAGAATTACTGGGTCCAAGAACACAGCCCACATTTTCCGGGGGGATATACAAAAGATCCAATATAATCACACTATTGGCCTGTCCGGAAGCACCAGCACACTCCCCGCGGAAATCCAGAAACATGCACCACGCAATAAAAGCAATTCTAATTCTCGTTTCCGTTTTCAATTTTCTTCGTAATTTGGCCCGACCTAATTTGACCGTTACATGCGCCCGGCTCTCCGTTTTTTAAATATGTAAAATTGAATGCATTTATAATCTAATAGCAACGCTTCAAGGTATCACGCACATAATTACCTTACTCGTGAGAATACGGCGATACAATAAAATGAGGTAGACATACAAAGGTCGTCTGCATTGGTACCTGACTCTCACCTATTTCTGCCGGCTATAGCAGTGTTTGCATTGCTATGTTCCGGCTTAAAGGCTGAAAGAGGCAGTGAAATCACTGAAGAATGTGTAGATCTACAAGGTAATGATATCTTTGTGATATTACGAGCGTCTATTGGCTGCAGTAACGCTTACTATGACTGTATGTTTGTTTGTCCACTTATTCTAATGAAATGATAAAAAAAGTAAATTACCTATGCACTTTATAATTCTGATAATGTAATTTTGTATTCATATAAGAGTTTATGATATTACTTCAGTAATTTCAGTTTATTTATTACAAATGTACAAAAATACTTATCCTGTTCACTTAGTTCTGTTTTAGGTAGCAGTCTCATATATTTTTTTCTAAAAGAAGATCTTAATTAAGGTCATCTGGTTTGGTACCTCTCTCTCTCTTTTTTATCACCAAATAACAGTGTTTGCATTGACGTGTTCTAGTTTTAAAGGTGAAAGGGGCACCGAAATTAATATAATATCTTATTAATATAAACTTCAAGATATATATATATATTATAATTTATTATATAGGAAAGTAATATAATATAATAATCTTGAAGTTATAAAATTGACAACTCTAGTGATATCCTTGTGTAATACGAGTCTATAGTCGGCGGTAACGCTTGCTACCACGCGGACTGTATGCTATTTTGTCGACATGGTATATATGTATCTATATTATTTATAAAATACAAATAACACCCAGACACAGAACAGATATAAATGTTTGTGCAAGCTGAGGATCGAACCGACCGCATTTTGTCAGTTTATAGCGTCTATAGGGACGGTGGCTCCTTCATAACCGTAATGTTGGTGGTGAGTTGAACCTAAACATAGTGACATATACAAATCCAAGAGAGACAAGGGTTCGTGGTCATAACACAAAGACCATCATTAATATTATTTTATTTATCTTCCATTTAATACTGGAGACACCTAAAGTTTAAAATATCAGACTTCATATCTGATCTCAATTGTTTTCATTTCTTAATAGACTTTTAATAGATATTTGCTATCTTCGCACTATTTTGAACTGTCGCACTATTTTATAGCCACTTCGATTAAATTTAAGATCTTGAAGATATCTAAATTAAGTATACTTAAAAATTTGACGTAGTTCACAAGTAATTACAAATGAAAAGCTACCTCTACAAAACTTATTTTTTTAATTAGTCGCAATAATTAATTTTAAATTACTTTGAAGTCAGTGAAAAGTGTATGTGGTATATCTATTGAAATTAGACGTCACATTGGTATGATCATTCAGTTGTAAAACTATGAATAGTACCTTTGGTGGGAATTAAAAACCATCAAAAATCAATCTGAATATTTTCCAAAGTATAACCTCTTAAAGAATTTCACTGAGCATTTCTAATAATATACCTATATCGCGGTCGGATTGTATAAACGGCCGTTTTATATTACGGCTAGCTGTTTTGAAATGCAGTGGTTCAATGATTCGCGGGTGTATATAAAACCGTCGGAAAGTATTAAGTGCTATACGTCGTTCAATACGGCTAACCATAATGTAATAAAACGAGGATATACAATTATTATTTATGATGTCAATTTAATTAAGACATAGTGATAAATGACACAAAATTAATTACAATGCCAAAATATTACACAAAACATTATTTCACATAATCATACATGTTGAATTAAATTGAAACAAAATGGTGTTTAGGTTAAGTCTGAACCGCGACCATAATGAACAATCCGTCTGATCAATTAACCGACGCATTTCAAAACGGCCCTATTTTAGATAACAACTAGCGGTAATGTAATACAGCAGATACTTAATATACTATATTATAATATAGTATATTCAGTATCTGAAGATATCTGAGAATATTTTTCACTAATTAAATATCAACGTGCCGTTAAAGATAGTTCTTCATAACAGCCATTGTAAGCCGACTGCTGGATATATGCCTCCCCTAAAGGAGGAGACTTGCTCATAATTGTCGCACCGAGCAAGCGTGTTAGCAATCGCATAGCGATACAACAAGAAAAATGCTTCCCATCCCATATAAATTTGAGCTACACTATGGCGGATAGGCCATAGGCCACTAGGCCTCCCCAAGGAAGAGGGATATTTGCCTATAATTGCCGCGCTGGGCAAGCGTGGTGAAAAACGCATAGTGCACCTTTCGCAACAGGGATGATGCTGCCAATCGCCACCATTTCAACTAAACTTTTTCGAATGGATATACCACCATCTGTCGGTTCTGGTACCTAAGTCGCCTCTTACGAGACCTGGTTTAGGGGAGGTACTATTCTTCTTTGCCAGTACCTCACGGCCAAAAAGATAAATAATGATAGTCACATTCGAAGAACTCGCAGCGCTCTATTCTTTCACCCGCATATACCCAATTCCTGTATTTATGTGGTGATGAAATATACCTTAAGTTACTTAACGATTTGCCGTGAAGTACTGGCCGAGTAGAATAGTATCTCCCACAAAAGCTATATCCATCCGAAATAGTGCAGCTCAAATTTACAGGGCGGGGATGGGCAGCAGCATCTCCGTTGTGAAATCTGCGCTCTGCAATTGTCAACACACTTGCGCTGCGTAGTAATTATGGGCTAAAAACCTCATTTCTTGGAGAGGCCTATGTCCTGCAGTGGATTTCCAATGGCTGCTATGATGAAGATGGCTCAACGATAATGTACCTTTCTATTAGTGGAAGATTTTTAAAATCAGTCCTCATCAGTTTTTGAGTCTATTTGTTATCTATGTTTTATATTTTAGGACGGGATCTCTATTTATAATAAAGTATATATATTCTATAATAGTTCTTTATTCGTAAAATAATTTTCTAAAATGGTATCAGTAGTTTTGGAACCTTTTCGTGTCAAACGAAAATTCAAATATAATCTCATACAAAAGGTTGTCTGAATTGGTTGTCCAAATAGCAGTTTTAGCATTGCTGTGAATTTAATGGGTGAGAAAGTCAGCGAAATTACTGGGTAATGTGACTTATAATCTTTAAATCATCTAGTCATATCCTTGTAATATTATAAGCGTCTATAGGCTGCTACGAAACTTACTATCACGTGGACTGTACGCTTTTTGTCGTCCTAGTCTAATTAAAAGTTTTTTGTTTCTTTTTTTTGATATTAGTAGGAAATTAGTAAATGTAAACCTATAGTCTGTTTATGAAGCTGTGAAATAGACTTGCGGTTATTTTTATGTATGATGTTAGTCACGCTTGTCTAACGCAGCAATTAAAGGCAAAATCCTCCATTTTTGGAGAATCTTATGTCCTGCAATGGATTTCCAAGAGCACCGCACTTTGGAGGACGAGATAGGATCTCTATCATCTACACGAATGGGCTCATATTAGTTTTCCGTCCATTTTTTCAATTGTGGCGTTTATGCATTGTAATTCCTAAACCATTATCAGAAATGATAGCATGAACTTTGGATCGAGTCGCGTGGAAGGAAACTGCCATCCGCCGGTAGTTCCCGCGGAAATTCTCCTGTCACGTGAAACAGTAGAAAGTATACCGACGTACCTTGTATTTGTCTTAGACTGAAATATTTCAGACATAAAAATATAAATAAAATAAATGTATTTACACAACATCTCACACATTGATACCTGACTTCGAAATAAGTCGCTAAAAGAGGTATTATAGACATCAGATATCATAGAAACTACAAATATAATACTTCAATACATATTATACAAAAAATATATAATATTTAACACACAGTCACAGAACACACACAAATATTAACCTACAAACCTTGGCGCACAAGTCAGCATCACTACTATTTGCGTCATCAGACGTGATGTGAACGATAGCCCAATGCTTATAATAATAATAATAATAAATAATAATAAATTCCCACAACATCTCATACATTGACCTGACTCCGTGGTAAGTCGCTTAAAGCACTTGTGTTACGAATGCCAGACAACAGAGGAATCACAAATATACTACTTAAATACATATATTTTACACCCATACACAGAGCAAACACAAATATCATCATATAAATATTTGCTCTGGGTGGGAATCGAACCCACGACCCCTGGTGCACAAGACAGGATCACTACTATCTGCGCCATCGGGTCCGTCGCCATAGCAGTGGCGGCGCGCACGCATACCTAGCGCGGCAATTTATGAGCTAAATCACCCCATTCTTGGTGAGGCCTATGTCTAAGAGTGGACTTCAATGGCTGATGTGATATCTAGTAAAACGCAAATGTTAGAAAATATTAACTGAAATATCACTCATTTCAGACGCGGCAGATGTACACGATATCGCTCAGTTGGTTCTACCCGGGGTGCGTCACAACTATGTGCCAGGTCAGCTTTACCGTTGGCAATCTCGTTGAGACCCTCAGCGATGCCTACTTCGTCTCCAGCCACTCAGGATTCCACAGAAACTGTCCTTATGGAAACACCTATGGTAGATTATAATGTACGGTATTGATGTTAACAACTGTGTCAACGCTTGTATATTTTTCGTTAATCAGTCGGTTTGTATAGTCCATTACATATAACTTGATTTGAATGGCAGCTGTAAAACTAATGTGTTGTGAAATTATTTTAATTGTTTTTATATTAATCAATAATAATAAACAGTTGAGAAATCTCAAATGTAATTATATTTTACACCACGAAAGAAATACAAATATTCGCCGTATAAGTGTAGTTTATATTAGAAACCTTAAATATAAACATTACTAACAAACTATAATAGCAATATAAATTACTCGTACGATGCTGCTGCCCTGACATCTGTCATTCTAATCAAGTTGTACATAAAGGAGTTTATATATACATGAAACGTCAACTATGTAAATAAAGTCAATTAGAAGACCATCTCTGTTGGAGTTGAATAATTATATAAAACAAGTAACGGTGAATATGAAGTTGAAAGGACTTTTGATATGAAAACAACCACTTTAGAAGTTTAAATAAAAGATGATGAGAAAATAAAGCACTTTAAGGCCGGAAGTAATTAAAATCCTTTTGTGTGATTATTTATTTTCTGATATGGATATAAGTTTCGTACATGAAGGAGAAGGCAAATAAATTGATGACTTAAATATTATATAATATAGATTTTCTGGCCAACTTTATACTTCTGTTATTTAAATTGTTTTTCTAGTTACAAAAGATAAAATACTTTGCGAGTCAATAAATGTATCGACTTAATCTCCATAAATGATCTTGAAAATCTGAATTGTATGAACCTAATAAAAAATAATACGCAAAATTGCTTTACGATGTCTTAGAGACATCGATTCTTTTAAAAATCAAGTGTTGTTGTGCCAAATTTTGACAATAAATGGCATTAGTAATTTCGTAAAATGGTAGACAACTTTGATTATTTCCATTCACGATCCAATTTAAATTTAAAGAAATATAATATTAAAAGATGTGCCAAAATTTAATAACAAAGGTTATAAAATAAAAATAAAGTGGTATAAAACGCACAGCTGACTTCATATTCTGCTTTGTAAGTATTTAAAAATATATTGCTTTCACCTATTTGGACAGTATATATTATTATCAGCGAAAATACAAAACTACAGGGTGGGGATGGGCCGCAGCATCCTGTTCGTGAGTTGCACTCTGCGATTGCCACCACGCCTGCCCATCGTGGCGATAATGTGCAAAAATCCCCTTATCATAGGGAGACTTTCGTTCACCAGTGGACTTCATTTGGCTTATATGATATATGATAATGAAAAAATACAAATGATTCGAACTCGTTTGTTTAATTATTTATTACTTATTACAAATTTTGTCATTAAAACATCGTATATCTTTATTAAAGGTAGAATATGTATACAAACAATTCATTACAATTGAAATAAATAGCATGATAGTTCCTCTTTTAAAGGGTTCATCAATAAACAAATTTAAGTGTCTGTAAATAATTGACCTATATTGGTATACATAAATTTTAATAACACTTATAAAAATCTATAAAGTACTCCGTATTTATTTTAATAGCTACAGAAGAATCTATTCGTATGAATAGTCATTTGTACGTCATTGAAATAATGAAATACCAACAATAATAATAAAACTCTTTATAGTACACAGATAATTACATGACTGGGGTAATCCTTGAGAGGATCTCTCGTGACGATCACCAATTTTAAGTGTAATGCTTTTATTAGAAAGTTTACTAAATTTTTCCATTCCGTATTTTGGAAATTAAATGTAAATGTAAAAGTATTTGAATTTTAAATTTATGTCCATGCGTATTGTGCATTATTCCACAATAAGTTTATAAATAATAATTATATAAAAGTTTACGAGATCGAAACTTAGGTTAATAATTATTGTCTATAATTTATAAAAAAAAAATTGTAATCAAAAAGTTCGGATTAAAAGCTAATATCTCTGGCTCTAACATCTTTATAAATTCCAATAGTAGGTAATCTTAGTCAATACCCCGAATTATAAGACTTTAAGGATTTCTTATAAAAAATACACGTGAATTTAAGTGGAAAGCTATGAACCAAAGTGTATTAAAAGTAGTAATGTGTATGAATTCTCATGTATCAGGTCCTTACTTGGAGCTATACATCTTGTGTTTATTTTATGAGTGTGTGTGTTGTTTCCGATATATTTCATTATTTATGTTTAATAAAAGAAATCTTTGGGTTATAATTGGAAAAAGTATTTTTTTGTTATATATTTGATACTTTAGGTACTTTCTTTGTAAATTGTGTAATAGATTAGTTTAAAAAAATATATTTTTTTCGTATTTAAACTTAAGGTTTTCAAAATATGAACTATCAAAATCTTTGTTGACTTCGTAGGTAAGGACCTTCTAATTGGTCTCGTGTGCCAATATTTGATTGGATTGTCTTATCACTATGTGATATGTCTATATTGGATTATTTTTAAATAAATAATTATTAGTTTTGTATTATTATTAGATATTATTAGTTACACTTGTCTGTTTTAATATACTTTACGTAGGCACTGAAAACTTCTCGTGTACAATTCTGTATAATATTTTAAAATAAATGAAATGAGTGTGTAAATATAACTTTTAGATTATCGTTATCCTTCGCAGATGTTCATAGTAAATTTATGTGATTATTTTCGTTTGTCTGTACAAAATGTGTAAGTAGAATAAATATTATTTTCAAGTATTTGTTGTTTTTTTCTTCTAGCTTCACATTTACATGCCCGATAGGCCCGATGTCGCAGATGGTTGTGATCCTATTTGATACGTCAAAGGTCGTGAGTTCGATTTTTGACAATGGCAAATATAAATATGATAATATTTGTGGCGTACCTCAGAATCAGGTGATAATGAAGGAATTAATTATAATTATTATCTAAAGTGCATTTGGTAATGTTTTTCGATAGAACCTAGAAATAATTACTGTTAAATGAAAGTTAAATATCCTTTAAGAGAATATTAGACTGATTGAACCTACGAGTATAACGTAAACCAACATAACTTCACTTGATGTTGAATCTATTACAAAGGTCGTCTTCGTCGTAAGGTTAAAAGCAAACCAAAAAGTATAAAACAAGTTTGTTGATTTGTCATTTAGCTTAAAATTCATGTAATACCTGGTCGACAATAGCCTAAAGACCCATTATATTATCACAATCATAACACTAGCGTATACCAACCTTGTGATTTAAAGATATTATGTCACATTACCCAATACTTTCACTGCCTCATTCACCCTTCAAACCGAAACACAGCAATGCGAACGCTGCTATTTGGCGGTAGAACTATTTCTAGTAGTAGTAGGTAGAAATAGTTCTACCGCCAAATAGCAGCGTTCGCAGTGAGAGTGAGGTACCAATGCAGACGACCTTTTATATGAGGTTTACCTCTTGTGAAAAAAATGTGCTGATATCCTTTACTACATGAATTAAACATAATGTGGTGACATAGGCAACAAATATCTGAAGAATCAAGTAAATTATTCATTGAATTTGTTCAGGTGTGAGACTTGCCAGCTCGAGATTGAAAGAACTTCGTCAACTTGAACCAAGTGAATGTATTCAACGGGCTTGAGGTGGAATAAATAGTCAAAGAGTACCTCTACTTTGAATATAATTTACCTTGTATATGTTGAACTTCGACAAGTTACTGTTGACGACATTTGCAGGTGCTAGTGTGCTATTGTGCTTGTATATGTGTGTGTGTTTTTTTTTATTAGAACAGGTCGACACGCATACAGTCTGCGTGATAGTAAGCGTCACGGCCTATATTTAAAAAATTTCTATAACGAGTTGTCAAAATTGTGACTTGAGGATATTATGCCACATTACCCAGTAAAATCACTGCCACTCTCTCCCATCACACCGGAACGCGAACACTGTTTTTTTGCGGAAATAATAGGTAAGAGTTAGGTACCAATACAGACGACCTTTTGTATGTTGCCTACCTATTGTATATGCATGCATATGTAGAATGGAAAAACATAGATGTAACTTTTTTTACTACAAAGTTAGTACTTAAGAGTCTCAAATGTTATCAAACACTTTCTTGAGTAATAATATTTTAGCCAACTATACAAATTTTAGGTTCAATTATGATTCTAATTTTTAGGTCTATATTTGAGTACAATAACATCAGAGTGACATTATCTTAATTATTAGAAAATATGAAAATGTATAATAATAAAAAAATCCCCCAACATCTCATATATTGACCTGACTCCGTTATATCTTGAAGCCCTTGTAGTACGGACATCAGACAACAGAGGCATCACAAATATAATTCTTAAATACATATATTTAACACACAGACACTGAACAAACATAAATATTTGTCCTTGATAGAGATCAAATTGACATCGGACCCAACAAGTGTCTATCATATGAACCCTGCTCGGGTTAGTTTCTTCCGCATAGGCCTCTTCAAAAAAGGCGAGTCTTGCACATAGTTTCCCTACTGGGCTAGCGTGGTGGCAATCACAGAGCGGAGCTTCGAAACGGAATACTGCTGTCCATTTCCGCATTATTGCATTTGAGCTACATTGTATCGGATAGATATGTTTTCTGTCAGTTATTTCAGTGATGCCTCTCAAGATAATTGATATACTGTAGAGGTACTATGTAGGTTGTGCCGTCTACTATGTGGATACCGAATAGTAAACGGCACGACACGAATGATGATGTTGCGACAGGTTTGAAGAAAATTGATCGAATCGGTTTTCTCCCAGATTCACTCGAAGATTTTTTAACCAATTTGCTGGTGAAAATACATTTTTGATTTACAGCTCGATTATGTTTCTAAATATTAATCTGTTGAGAACTATGTCATTAAATACATATACCAAATTCTTATACGCAGTCACACATTTTTTGATATAATGCAAATGTATTAAATATGTAATATCTTTTGCTTCTAAGTTTCATAATAAACTATTTTATACAATGACTACGTATATGGTAAATGCCGTATGGTACCGGCAGAGTAGAACAATAAGTGGCAACTAAGGTCTAAAACTGACAGCCATCTGCGATTGCCAACACGCTCGCCCAGCGCGGTAATTATCCCTCTTTTTTGGAAGGCCTTTGTCCAGTAGTGGACTTCCAATGGCTGATATGATGATGATACAGATAGTAAATATAAAATCACTTTCTCATTTGTGATAATATCTGAACAGAAGTGAGATACTGATAGAAGATTTTGATTTACTGTGGCACAGACATGAGCGTTACAACCTACTCATTCTTTGTGTTTGAACTCAATCGTAAAAGTTTAGGTGTGAATTGGAATCTACTTTATAAAGTTTAAAAGCCCACGAGCATATCTTTGATATTTACATAAAAAGAGAAGGAAAAGAATTTGATTTCAATTAGTGATATTCTACAAAAGGCTGCAAGTTGGGAATATAAATAAATGCAATGTAAATAATGGGGCCCGATGGTGCAGATGGTATCAAGATTAAGCTGAGATCGTAACAAGTGGAGATCCATAATCTCTGTCTACTGCGATGGGATACAGGCGTGATGTATGTATGCAATACTTCCATTACGAGCGTATAAAATATATAGTGTATATTCATTATTAGTGTAATATTTTTTTAAGGTAAAAAGGTATTTTATTAAAAAACAAAAGCGTATTTAAGTCAGTAAATCCCTTAATGGTCTTAAAAGAGTTGGAAGAAAAACAAATGGCGTAAGGTGCCCCGTTACCGGAACTATTTTTCTCTAAGCAAAGTACAAATGGATCAACTTTGCGCAATATATCAGCGGTAACTTGCTTCCGTTAAGTAAGTGTGAATAACTTAAACCCAATTGATGAGCGATAGCGATTAAAACTGTTTTTTCTTATTAGACCAGGTCAACAAACAAGCATAAAGTCCACGTGATAGTAACCGTCACTGCAGCCTATAGACGCTCGTAATATCACAAGGATATCAATTACACATTGAAAACCTTGTGACTTGAAGATATTATGCCACATTACTCAGTTGACTTACTCTCTCCCTTCAGACCGGAACACAGCAATGCGAACACTGCTATTTTGCGGTAGAAATAGGTGAGAGTGAAGCGCCAATGCAGGCGACATTTTCTACGAGGTCTACTTCATGCATCCACAATTTGCTATTAATATCGCTATCAAAGGGTTAACATTTTGAAAATCCTTTTTTAACGGCTCTAAAACGTGTTTGAAAGCCGTTTAAAAGTAGTTTAATTATGAGTGATGAACGCGATAATATTAGAAAATATTAGTAAAGAATTATATAGTAATAATAAATTAGACTCTGAGATAAGTAGCTTAAAGCACTTGTGTTACGGACATCAGACAACAGAGGAATCACAAATATAATACTTAAATATTCGTACATATATATAACTACTGTTCTAAGTGTCGTAAAAGGCGTCCGAGGTTCCAGAATTGATATATGTTGGTATGTCTATACGAAGAGGTGTATCTTAAATGCTCTGGGCGGGGATGGGCAGCAGCGTCCTCGTCGCAAAATCTGCGCTCTGCGATTATCTGCCCAGCACAGCAATTATGGGAAAAATTTCCTCATTCTTGGAGAGGCAATGGATGATTCCTCTCAAGTTATATTTAATTGACCATAAATAATTAAACGATTATTTTATTGTTCTATGTGTCTTTAATTGAAACTCAATAATTAAGAACTGTGTTTACAAAAATTACAGTTCTGTGAGAAAATATTATTTTTTGAAAGGTCGTCGGTATATTCACGGTAGCCCTAATTGAATTACAGACGGAACAAATAAAAGGTTTCTTAAATTTTTACTCTGAATGTATTATAAAAGATAATAATTTACTAGGTTTTATTTAATTTACTTTATAATATCTTTTTGAGGAGCAAAATAAACCTGTATAACAATAAAGATACATTTTGTAAGGTACCTAGAATTATATAATACACACACAGTGGACTTAATGTTTAGTGGTATCAACCAGTCAAACATTGGACAAAACAGAATATGTATGTTTTTATATTACATATATCATTTCTTTTATATCATCATCATCATATCAGCCATGTGACGTCCACTGCTGGACATAGGCTTTCCCAAGTAATTCCCAATAGGAATGGTTGTATGCGGCCTGTGTCCAGCAGTGGACGCCTTGTGACTGATATGTTGATGAATATGATAATATAAATAAAATGATGTAATAAAAAAAACAATATATTCTGTTTTCATGAATTAATAAACAAATACACAGATACATAATATATGTGATACTGTTATAGCTGAATAAAGTGAAAAAAACAGTTGGGTTTAAATGAAGAGGAAGTATAGAGAAATTATTCATAAGGCTGTCTTGAAGGCAAAGTAAACCGTTAGTACAAGTATATAGTCAAGTTCATAATTTCGTTGAGTCTATTTATGATCCGAAATTGTCTTCTAACATTCTCTCTCAACTCTCAGTTTAGGTCCTAACGATCAGGATTTTCCCCCCATATTCCGCACATTTATCTCCTCTACTTAGGGCAAACTCGAGCTCACAAGAAGTAGATAACAGGTTTATCTTGGAAGTTTTATCGTGTTACATCGTAATAAGTTTGGAAGACGTGACAAACATTTTTACGGAATAAAATCTAAAATCTTCATTTATCGACTACTGACTTTACCGACGTATCGAACACTTCGCATTTGTGGTTTCTAAAGCATTTCAGGCCTTATAGTAATGTTTTTATTTTTTGCCCTAGGGTACCGACAGAGTAGAATAGTACCTCTCCTTACCCAGGCGTCGTAAAAGGTGACTGAGGTACCGGAACCAACAGATGGCGGTATATCTATCCGAAACAGTGCAGCTAAAATGCACAAGGTGGTGGTGGGCATCTCCGTCGTGAATGCTGCGCTCTGCGATTGCCAACAAACTTGCCCAGCGCGGCGTTTATGGGCAAAACACTTCCTTTCTTGAAAAGGCCTATGACCAGCAGTAGAATTTTGATGGCTGATTCGATGATAATGATGATAATGTTGTTATACCATAAAGGAGACAAATGCACGTGGCCTACTTGATAGTAAGCGACTACCGCAGCTTATAGATACATAGACACGCTTTGCCGACCCTGCAAAAACCTCTTTACACCCTTTTTGAAGCACCCCAAGTAGCACTAGATTTGTAAATTTCATCAAAACCACAATTATTTATTAATAATACATATTTTGAACAATAATTTGTACAAATGTTCCCAGCAAGAGTTAGAATACTTCTAAATTAAATAAGTGTAACGTTTACCCGAGCAATAAGATCAATAAGAAACAAATTCGTGTTTGCATGCGAAATTGCGCCACGGAATGTTTTAGTTTTGAGGTTAAGACGATAATGAAAAGAGTTTGTAAAAGTTACCCTTTGTTCTCAAATAACGTCTTTTATCTCGAAAAAAAGTACACCAAGCATTCCATCTGCAAAATATTTATTACTTTTAACGTTTCTGTTGGTACTTTAAGAAGGAATATAGAGTATTTGTATAAACATTCGGGTGAAAGACACGATGGTGGATATGGTAGTGATGCTGTATTCTTTTATTAAAATAATAACGTTCAAAAATCCAGACCATCAGTTCCAGCTGACCTAGAAAGTAATAATTTGGCATGCAGATATGCAATAAGGAGAGGTTCTATTAAGAGTCGTGTGCTTCAATTGCTAAGTCTGTAAACTTTTGAATGCTCTCGCAATCCACATCATCATCATATTAGCTGCTGGATGTCCACTGGACTTAGGCTTCCTCTATTGTTTTAGTAGTATACGGTCTCCATCCACTGCGATCACGCATATACTACCTGTCAGCCGGGCGCTTCTGATCAGATCATCTGATCACTATGTGCGTGGACATCCCACGATGCGCTTGCTGGTGCGTGGACTGTATTTCCGGAGGCTAACGACCCCATCGGCTGACAGCTTGCGTGCCATGTGCCTTTGCTATTTCAACTTTAAACATCTACTGGGCTTTTTTATTCCTTCTCTTCCTCTTTGCTTCCTCATTCCTGAACCGACTTCGACTTCGACTCGCTATGGGTCCAAGCAATACTCTTTTAATCGTTTGATGGGTTATCTCAAAATGGCTAGAAGATTATTAACTAAAAGGAAAAAAATTATTAATCTTAAATAAAAAGGTGTTTTTCTATTTATTTACGCTTAGAAATATCCGAAACAAATTGCCTGTATCAGTCGACGCGGACGATTAATTCGATTTACCTCTCACTAAACGGCTCTTTAGACGGAATCTCAATAATACTACAAAAAAATCCAACATAGATTCTCCATTTTTTAAATCGCGCATTTCCTACTGTCACTGTTCATACCCTGTTAAATGGATTACGCGGTAATTAAGCATGTTAGGTTAATAGAATCTCCAAGGATCTGGTCCGAGCCGGACGGCACACTAATTGTCTTAAAAAAGATCCTTGATCAAAGAACGTCTTAATGGAGCCAACAATGATCTACGTCTGTTGAAATTCCTTTAATATTTTAAGGACAGGTAATTAAGAATTCTTGAAAACTTAAAAAATAGCCTGTTAGTATATTGCCGTGAGGTACCGTAAATTGTCGTGAGGGCATGGGACTGGCAGAGTAGAATTGTACCTCATTCTGTACGAGGTGACTAGGGTACCAGAGCTGCCAGATGGCGGTATATCGATCCGAGACAGCATCCCCGTCGTGAAAGCTGCGCTCTATGATTGCCAACACGCTTGCTCAGCGCGGCAATTATGGGCGAATTTTCATCGATCTTGGGGAGGCCTATGACTAGCAGTGGACTTCTAATGGCTGCAATGGTGATGATAAGTATATTAGATTATTATTTGATGGACCTCATTTGGTAGTGTTGTTATCTTGTGCGCTAAGGAAGGTCCTAAGGAAAAAATCAAATGAAGGACTGTTTTCAAGACTCAAATGTACCAACTAAATAAATTTATTAATTAGATTTGGAATAAACAAAAGAGGAGATAATTAAGTTCCAAGTGGCCAGTACGACAAAACTCTAATTTCATGTATAAGGACCTAATGTTTTTATGATGAATATTTATGTTGGTTCTCTGTCTGGTTACTTTGTTTGTTAGTTAAGTATTATATTTATGATCCCTGTGTTCTCTGATGTTTATGCTTCAAGCAACTTATTTCGGAGGCAGGTCAATGTTTATGTGTTTTGGTATATGAATTAATTTGTTATTATTATTAATATAAATAGAATTTCAAAGAAAAATATTTCTTAACGTATATTATGGGTTTTCTTATTGCCTTCGAACCCCTTTATATTTAAATAATTATTAATTTTGACAGTAATATGTATTATGTACTCCGTGCCGTAGGGTACCGACAGTGTAGAATAGTACATTTCACTGCACCAGGTGTTGTAAGAGGCGACTAAGGCAAGATAGATGGCGGTATATCAATTCGAAACAGTGCAGTTTAAATGCACAGGACGGGAACACCTAGCAGTAACCCGTCGCAAAACCTGCGCTCTGCGATTGCCAACACGCTTGCCCAGCGCGGCAATGATGACCAAAAAACCTCCTTTCTTGGAGAGGCTTATGTCCAGTAGTGGACTTTTAATAGCTGGTATGTTGATGATGATGATATATACTCGTTCAAAATACCTCAGGATCTCGATTTCAAGGTTCAAGGCTGAATATCTCTATGTTACCAAAGATGTCTTACGGCAGCGGATATTGCAATTGACTTACAAATCGTATTGGTCTTATAAACCAACACAAAATAGCTCAACGAGCCACGGAGAGAGCACTGGTTAGAGTATTTTTATGGGTCGAATTGAGGAAATAGGAGATTCTTAAATAAACCAAAGCCAGGCAGATTAACAAGTAGAAATGCAAAATCGATGGAGCCGTAAGGACCGAAAAGCAAAGTGAAGGACGTCCACCCTTAAAATGGACAGACCATCTGAATAAAACCGTAAAACCTGGTCCTATTGGAAATATTTTGGCGGTCTAGGTCCATCAATAGACACCTGTGGCTGATAGGATTAAAATGATGACGTTCATATACACCAGTTGTAGAGTATCTTCTGATGGATATGGGAAAGTGATTTATAGATCGACGAATGGTATTTCGCTTGCATTCACCACAATCTTGCTGTTCTAGGCTAGGCTAAACTTAGGGTGGACAACCTAAGTTTTACTTGTTCCATTCAAGAACTTTGCCATCCCAAAGGCTGTGGATTCTTCATGCTATGTGTCCAACCCACTGCTGGTTTAACTTGCTTATCCTTGAATCATGACAAATTTTTTCATTCATGATTTTGTTTATTGTTTTAATGACAATATAAATATGTATTTACTTATAAATTATATATTCGGATTTTTTTCTTGCATCCTTGTTTCTGTTTGAGTTCGCCATAAAGGTAAAAGGCTTTCTTTTAATTATTTGCAGAGTACAGGCCAATGGAAGATAACAAATTATTTTATGAGTCCGCTAAAACTTGTTTCAGTTCGGTGTTCAGCAATACTGAGGGGCGGTTTATTAAAAAGCAATTAATCTTTTAATTATTTCTAAAACTAGAGTAAATTACTCATAGCTAGTTTCAAAGATAGATGAAGTTTTAAATGCATGCCAAAAATATAAAATACTACTTTTTCAGTATTCAAGAAGGACGGGCGTGATCAAGAAAATTGACTCTTCATCTCTCCACGTGAGTTATCAGTTGACTAATAAGGCTTAAAAGACGTTTTAGTTTCATAAGCCAGGCAACATTCATTAAAAACTTTGGACTTGTAATTATTATACTTGTAAATTCATAAACATATCTAGATATCAGTTTTACATAGCAGGATAACACTTAAAAACCCAACTGGTGTATGTACTACATTAGAATTACATATTACTTTTGTCTTATTATTTTGAAGACGGTCTTTGAGCATTGATAATTATAATAACATTAGATATTTGAACGAAAAGAAAACTAAAGTCATCATCAACATATCAGCCATAAGACATCCACTGCTGGACATAGGCCTCCCCAAGTAATTTCCAATAAGACCGGTTGTATACGGCCTGTGTCCAGCGCAATCTTGAAGTATTAGCCATATCGTCTTTCCATCTCGCGGGTGGACGCCCTGTGCTGTACTTGCCGTTACATAGTCTCCATCAACCTTACGACAATAGTAATGTATTCACCATTAATTGTTCGACAAGGTCGACAAGCAAGCGTACAGTCTGCGTGATAGCAAGCATCACTACATCCAATAGACTCTCGCAATATCACAAGGATATCACTAACGTGATGCCAACCTTGTGGCTTAAGGATATTATGCCACAATATCCAGTAAATTCTCTGCCTTCCTCACCCTTCAGACCGGGACACAGCAATGCGAACACTACTCTTTGGCGGTAGAAATACGGGAGAGTCAGGTACCAATGTGGACGACCTTTTGTATGAGGTGTAGTCATCATAATATTAACGGCAATACTAAATTTCCATTTTATTCTACTACGATGCTAAAGAACGGCAATCACCGTAAAACGGTTATCATAGTCAAAGACGCCTGGGGTTAAAATACCGCGCTTTTACTCCACGAAGAAACTTATAAATCAGAGCGTGACAAAATATAAAATAAATAGATTCCCACAACATCTCATACATCGACCTGATGCCGAGATAGATCTCTTATAGCCCTTGTGTTACAGACTTGACAGAACAGAGGAATTACGAATATATTACGTAAATACATACACTTAACACCTTGACACAGAAAAAACTTAAATATCATCATATAAACATTTTTTGGCCCGCACTAATTGGCCCGTCATATGATCTAAAGGTGACAGAACAAAAGAATCCAGTTTCAACATCAAAGTTTATTATGGCATAATGTTTCACAATTTCAAACATTTTCACAAACAATGCGCCCTTTACAACACACGTTATGCCCGATATGTGTAGAAGTTCGCAAATTGTCGATGCGTGCGTCCGTCCAAAACAATTGGTGGTGCCGAACAAAAGTTACATATCTCATTTCGTATGTGAATTGCCAGCGAGCGTATCTCGACCTTTAGTGTAGTGGTCTAAGTAACAAGTCAGTCAGTATTATTGGTCCGTATGAGATTTTAAAGTGTTACAGTACTTCTGATTTTAGTAGGACATTCTCTTTTACTCGTGAATACCTGTAATTTGCCTAATACCTATGTATATTAAACTTTCTTACTTGAATTGTGTGACACTATTGGTTTTAATTGCCGTGAAGTACCGGCAAAGTAGAATAGTACCTCCCACTGCACCAGGTATCGAAAGGCGACTAAGATACCAGAACCGACAGGTGGCGGTGTATCCATCCGAAACAGTGTAGCTCAAATGCACAGGGTGGGGCTGGGCAGCAGCATTCCCATCGTGAAGGCTGCGCTCTGCAAACAACACGCTTGCCCAGCGCGGCAATTATGGGCAAAATTCCCTCTTACTTGGTGAGGCTTGTGTCCAGCTGTGGACTTCTAATCACTGGTGGGATGATAATGATGATTTGTGTAAAAATAAAAACTCCTCTAGTTGAAGTGGTAATGAGTGCTAGAGTTTTCATTATAATAATACACAGCATCTCGTCCATAGATTTGGCTCAGATGTAAATTGGATATCAAACAACAGAGCATTCACAAAAAGCATACTTAAATATATATTTCGGTTACGTTGTAGCAACGTTTTTGAAAACGTAAAAATAAAAGTGTATTACGCCTCTTGCTTTTAGTTAGTAAATATCTCAAGTACAAAATTTTTTTTTCACTAATATTTTTTTAACGATTTATGTAAAACGTATATATGTATATATTTGTGAATTCAAGAAAATGAGAATGTCAACAACAAACAATAGGGAGTCGTTCGCCGGCGGGCGCATTAATTCGGCCTCTAGCGCATCCGTTTGCGTCCTAGCGCACTAGTGCAATGTGAAGCGTATTTGTTTTAAACTCATCCGCATTGGCTTGGTCGGCGACGGCCAGATGTGTTATTCGGCATATGAAAAAGTGCCCTCCGGCACACTCCGAGTAGTTTTAGCGACAGTTTTTAAAATTGACTCACCTAAATTTTAATATAGGTGTAGGAACGTCGAAGCCTATTTTTTTACTGATATTTACATTGATAATAGAAGACTTACTTGAGGTAGACTCTGTATGACTAGACCTCATATAGAGTTCGTCTGCATTGGCACCTCACTCTCACCTATTTCTGCTGCCAAATAGCAGTGTTTGCATTGCTGTGTTCCGGTTTGAAGAGGCTTTGAATTTACTGGGTAATGTAACATGATATCTTCAACTCATAAAGCTGGCAGCGCTTTTGATGTCTATGCGATAATACGAACGTCTTTAAGCTGCGGTGACGTTTGTTTGTTGACCTACTCTAATTAAGAAAATAGAGGTGAAAAATTATGTCTATATATGGGGTCAGTGACCGTCTGATTCAGGCAGTCCAATCTCTTAACAAGGATTGTGGTGCTTGCGTTGAAATAAACGATGCCTACACTGAATGGTTCGACATTCATAAAAGTGTCATGCAAGGATGTAGTATCGCCTTGGTTATTTAACTTATTTATAGACAACTATCTGTTAAAATTGAAAGACAGTTAAGCATGAATGGGTTACCCATCAAATGTCTTCTTTACGCTGATATTCAAGTACTGTTAGCATCGTCAGCTAAAAAGTTGTAAGAGATGGTAACGATTACTCAAGATTTCTTTAAAAGGAAAGGTATGAAAGAAAGTGAATGTATGTAAGATGAAAATGACGTAACAATACCCAAAATAAAGAAAAATAAAACGATGAAACGTTGTTAATATAAATTAATTTAGATCATACTTAAAAATAAAAATAAATACTTTGCAATGGGTATTTGTTCTATATCTTAATGTTAAAATGTCATAATTACAAGGTAAAATAAAATTTTTGTATCTGTGTTCCAAGAGGAGGACATTAAAATCTTAAAAATATAATTTGGGCAGTCAGAAGTCCAATGTTGGATGTTGAATCGTCAAGAGATTTTCATTAGGTTTTTCATTAGTAGAGATTTTCATCATTTTCATTAACAGATGTTAGTAAAAATATTTGAATACGCAAACCTGCACAAAATTATACTGTCTTTATATATTAAATTTGTGTGTCATGATGTTTGTTTAGGATAAACTTTTAAGCTAATGAACTGATTTTGATATTATTTTTCTTACCGTGGACAGTTTGATCTAATTCGAGTTACAATAGTTTATATTTCAATTTATGGCCGCAATATTGTTTCATGATAATCATAGACTTATAGTTAAGACAGCACAACTATCAGATTAGCTAGTTATATTTAGGTAAGTGGTACTTACTGGCAGAGTAGAATAGCACCTCCCTCTATTCCAGGTAAGAGACAACTAAGCTACCAGAACCGACAGAATGCGGTATATCCATCCGAGACAGTGTAGCTCAAATGCACAGAGTTGGGATGGCCAGCAGCATCCCTGTCGCGAAAATCGCGCACTGCGATTACCCAGCTATCACGCTTGCTCAGCTGGGCAATTATGGGCATATTCCCCCTTTCTTAGAAAGGCCTATGTCTAGCAGTGATGATGGTGAAAATATTTTTTAAATATATAAACAGAATAAGCTCTTACATTAGACCACCGGCAAGATTGAATGTACAATAGTAATTAATCCTAACAACTTGATACAATACGACTGTGGTAGGCTCACTCACAAACCCTTTAATTAGTTTATTTTGATGTAGAACTTTAAATAAATAATTAGTTACATAAAATTCGTTTGTTCTCAATTGCATTTAATATACTTCAAAGTCAAGTTTGTAAGCGAAACGCTGTTTTTTTCGTTTTTTAAATTTATATGATGTTTCGATTATGGCAATTATTCACATGATGACCTCATTTAAAAATTAGTCTGCATAGGCATTTCAGTTTTACCTATTTCTACCGGCAAAAAGCAGTGGTCGTATTACTGTCTTCCGGCTTGAAGGGTGAGAGAGGCAGTGAAATCACAGTAATGTGACATAATATCTACAAGACACAGGTTGGCAACGCGCTAGTGATATTCTTGTGATATTACGAGCGTCTATAGGCTGCTGTGACGTTTACTATCTCTTGGACAGGATGCTTGTTTATCGACGTCAGCTAGTAAAGAAAAGCTATCTACTACTCTGTTAAATTACTTTTAATAGACGAGAATTTGTTTTATAAATAATGTTCTCTATGTTGATAATATTAGATATATATATTTATATACTGGAGTAGTGAATGAGTCAAACTAGTTTTTCTAGATTAGTATCTAAATATTTCGATTAAGAGTATTTATGACAAATATTTTATAGCAATTTACAGAACACGAACAGATTTAATCATTCAGTTATATTAAATTATTTAGATTTCTGACCGCAGTTGTGGTCTAGATTAAATCATTCTTGAATTAACCAATTCAAAAATAAATAGACTGTAAAGTAAATTTTACTAACGTGTTTTTAAATTACTTTAAAGGACTTATGTTGAGTTTTATATTATACTATCTGGGCCCGCGGCTTCGTCCGCGTGCAGTAGTTTCTTTGGCCACCATTCCTTTTTACTTTAACTTATATAAACTTTAAATGTTATATGTATTTATATATACAAATCGATTGCCTAAATAATACGTTATAGGCTTCTAGCTCTAACAATAGCGACAGTATATACAACTTTTGTCCCCCCTTTCGACCCCTTTTAATTCTTAAGTTGAATGAAAAAGTAGCCTATGTCCTTTCTAAGGCTTTAGACTATTTGTGTACTGAATTTAATTTAGATCGGTTTAGTAGTTTAGGCGTGATTGCGTAAAAGACAAACAGAGAGGATAGTTTACAACTAAAACCCTTATGTTATAAACAATATAAATAGCAAATTATGATGTCAAATACAATGTCAGCATAATACCTCGTGAGTAGCAACTTCATTGATTTTAGCTCAAACACACGTATATATTAGATAGGTATAATAATAATTACTGAAGGGCTATGCCTCTCGCACATTTATTTAAACTTTTCTAGAAGTAATTCACGTGAAAAATGGTCAAACGCCTTAGTTAAGTCAAGAAAGGGCTCTGAACTCCAATATTTATTATTAAAATTATTCAAAATTATATTCATTAAAATAAAATAGCAAGTGTCGTGAATCATCATTTAGATTTTTACATTTATTTATTTAACAATACACATGTTAAAAAGAACAACCTGCATGTTATATATTTGTTTGTCCGTCTATCCACCTGTTTGTGTTATGCTGTAACCCCTAAACTGATTTTGTTGATATTGAAAAATGTCTCTTGGGATTGATTTTAGGAACGCGGGCAAGCAGAAATCTAATAAACTTAACATTATAATAATAGGAGATTTTGAGGAATTCCCACGGGAAATACGGGTCTGTCCCATTTCAAATAACCTTTTACAAGTAAAAAGCTTCAAATGCTAGAAAGTTAAAAATACTACAGAGTTTTATGAAATTCCTATGGGACATTTATCTGGGAATACAGGCATGATTGTAAAATGATTGACGAACATAGTTTCAAGTAAATATACTTTGATTTATTTGAAACTACGTTAGCACATTAGAGAAATAAGTATACGAGGTTTTTATTGCTTATTTTCTATAAGTTTGTACATATGTTTGTCTTTGAAATTGCAAATGTCTTGAATAAAGACGCCAAGATTTTTTTAATAGCTATATTCATTCTCCGTTGCTATTACATTCATCCAAACCCTGAGATACCGGGTACCACGTGAAAAAAGCGATTAGAGTACCGGAATCGACAGATAGCGGTATATCCTTCCGAAGCAGGGTAGATTAAATATAACAGGGCGGGAATGGACAGCATTGCGATTGCCACCACGCTTGCCCAGTGTGGTTACTATGGGTAAAAGACCTGGTGCCTTGCAGACTATGTCTAGCAGTACTTTCAATAGCTAAAATAATGATGAGGAGATAAAAATTTGCTTACAGATTAGCTCAGCTGAAATTAGTTTTAGTGTTTTAGGTATAATATCGTATTATGGTAGTTTATGCGTGAAGTAGATAAACATATATTCATACTAACGAAGTTTCACGTACATATATGTATATATATACAAAAATATTTAATTCGGTTTCCACCTAATCTATCAATACAAGTTTCCTTAACCTGACCTTTCCCCCTTTTTGGTCTAGTCTATGTCGAGTAGTGAACGTTTCACGGCTGCTATGTTGATAATGATATAAGTAGAATTGGAGAACATATATACATATATTGAATATATATTCACACATTTGACTGTAGATTGAGGACCTTGATTCACCCTAAGAAGTCTTGGAAATTTATATGTGTAGCAGTGAAGGATTTCTTGAAATCGCATTACAGATTTCAAAGCTACCATTTTCTTTGAGAATTTATAGTTCACGTACGTTATTTCGAAGTATCATTTAAATATATTCTTCGTAGTTATTGCGTCTATTTAAGCTTTGTCGTATACAATTAGAAGAAATATAGAAGAATTTTTGCAATCAGGAATTCTGGTATCTTTCAATCTCTGCAGGAATATTTTAAAATCCTAAGGGAATTAATATAATCTAAAGACATTTGTTTTCTATTAAAATATTGTAAAAATTGACTTAGCAGTTCTAGTTTCCTTTTGCACTTTAAACAAATTAACTTAATAATATTTTCTAGCATTTACACGTTCACAACTGATAATAAAACTACTTTTTAACGTTTTTAAAACGTGGTTTATTTAACCTTTTTACAGTTATTAAGATTTTCAAGACTAACAAAAAATGTTATGTTAGGATTTGAAAGTAAAAATACTGTTTATCAACGTTTTAACATACAATTGATAAATCTTAACTAAGTGAAAAATGTGAGGCTAGCATATGTAGCTTTCAAATCCTCACATAACACCTTTTGTCAACCTTGAAAACGGTCTCCAAAAAGTATACGAAACATCTAACTAAAAATGTAAAAAAGTTAAATACGTATACGTGGTTTACGTTCAAAAATCCATTTTATTTCAAATTGGCTTTGAGATGAACATTTTTTCCAAGTTAATCATCATATCAGCTGTGGAAGTGCAATGCTGAACATAGGCCTCCCCAAGGAAGAGGGATATTTGCCTATAATTGCCGCGCTGGGTAAGCGTGGTGGAAATCACATAGTGCAGCTTTCGCAACAGGGACGCTGCTGCCAATCGCCACCCTGTGCATTTGAACTAAACTTTTTCGAATGGATATACCACCATATGTCGGTTCTGGTACCTTAGTCACCTCTATTACCCCAAGTTAATGATACCATAAACTTGATGTTCTACGAAACTGTCTCTACATTTCATATTTTTCGTGTGTGCGTTTTTTAAAAATAATTTTTTGCCAAGTACCCTTTACTAAATAAGAAAGTTTGTCCGACAATATTACCCAACAGTAAGCCTGAAACCAAGTTGCTCGAAGTCAACACGCCCGTTTACCGCAAGTTGGCTCGTTAGCTGGATTTATTGCTTTTTAAAATTAAGCCCCTCTACATTTATTTCTGAGGAAATTACTGTCAGTATTATTTATTCTAGAAGCTTCCTTGGTGAGTGAAGAGAGGCAGTCAACATATATAAAAAAAAAATTGGAGACCTCAAACAATAAACATTTGCCTCTCTAACTTATAACATCTCTTACCTATTTTCACCTCTAAATAGCAATGTTCGCATTGTTGTGTTCCGGATCTGAGTGATGAAATTACTGGACAGAGACATTTTACTTTATTAACCGATATTCTGATTAAGCCTACCAAGAATATACGCGGCATTATTTTTGACTTTTGTCACTTGAGGACCGTACGTCATACGCCTATCCAAGGGACCCTATGGTATTATACGGCGCATGAGTTCCAAACCGCATTAAAAGTTCCTCAAGAATTTCCTTGCAGAACCAATCGCCTAAGACATTAACCGCGATTTGGAGGCGTTTGAATATAAAGGCAGGATGAGAGGGCTCCGTAATAGAAGCCTGTATCATCCACGAATAAAGCTAGCTCTTCTCCTTTTTTTACTCATGTCGTTGACATAGAGTAAAAAAAGGAGGGGAGCGAGCATGGAGCCTTGCGGGACGACTGCTGCAATTAGATAGCTAATTGAATACGATCCTTTGTCACGATATCAAAAGGACCAACTTGCAATAAAGTCTGTGATGATAAGAGAGTGTCTGTGAGGCAGTCCCTGAAAATTGAGCTTAAACACCAGGCTGTTATGCTAGACTTTGTCGAATGCTTTCTCTACATCAAAGAACAACGGTGTCATCGTGGGCGAGCGGTGTGGTTTGTTGTGGTGCGAAAGGAAATTAAGCGGAGTAGTTGGTGGACGCACGAATGTCGGTTACGGAAACTGAATTATTTCCACTGTTATATCAAACTTATCAAAGACTAATCCATGGAGTCACGAGAAGAGCTGGCGCTCATATAGCTTGGTCAGAAATTTGAGAAAAACCAATAGGCCTGTACGAAGAAGGTTTTCTGGAATCTTTGTCTGGCTTGTGGATTCCAATGACGTTGACATCCTTCTACGCATTCGGAAATACGCAGCTGGATATCGCCGTATTAAAAATTGCGACGAGTAGGCAAACTAAGTAATCTAGACGGGATTGGATATTTCGTCCAAACCGGGAGCTTTGTTTGGTTTGAGGCTACGTATGACGTAGCGGACCTCGTCAAACGTAATTAAATCAAATTAGAGTAGATAGATAGAGATCAAAGTAGATGTAGTTTGAAGTACTTATTAAAACTTTATAAATAATATGCGTGATAGTGAATTGTCACAGGATACCGACAAAGTAGAATAGTACCTTCTCCTGTATAAGTGTTGTAAGAGGCGTTTGAGGTACCGGCACCGACAGAATCATGCTCATGTGACAGGGTGGGGATGGATACTACCCATCCATATCAAGTCAATATTCACGTTGCGAAATTGTCTGCGACATGTCTGCCCAATTCAGGGATTATGGAATTATTGTCCACTTTCCTGGAGAGGCCTATGTCAGTAGTATGTAATTCATATGCTATAATGATAATGATGACAAAACTTGTACTATTTACCACAAGTCGACCTAAAACCTCAACGATTTTAATAATAGCGATGGTATGCCTGCGGTTACATCGCACGCATTTATAAAGCAAATTGCGGCTTCTCTCGTGTACATAATTAATGGGCCATCTACCTATGTAGAATTACAGCGCTTTGTGTCCACGTGTGTTGGGTCAACAGTAATGAGTCAGCTGATCAGAGGGTCAGTACTAAATGTATATTTTTAGCAATTAACCTCAAATTTCTAGGAACAAAATTATGACTAATTAATAATATCAAAGGCTTTGCTTTATATGTTTTTAAATATTTATAACTTTGGTAAATAGGGATATCATTATACTGCCTTTTGTTAAATAAAAGTTTTGTAAAATTGTTGTAATACACTATTAGATATGAGGTGGACAATTTACCCTTTACCCTTTAATTAGAATATTTATACCCAGCCACAAACAAACACGAATATTCAACACATAAATATGTTTCCCGGATGAGGAAAAGTCACGACCCTAGACCGAATGCTAAATCGGAATTGTCATAAATGTTAGCAAAATAACAAATTGTAAAACGAAAAAATAAATCGTAACACCCATCCTTCAAAGTTAATTCTTGCCTTATAATAAATATCGAGTAAATATTATATTCTTATACTATATTGATACGTATAGGCAGCTGTAACATAGTTTCTACCAGTATAGCTGCCGTCACTTTAGACTATCAGTGTAATCTTTTGTAGTCTTTTTTTTATTATTTGTTCAAAGTGTTAGTAATTTTTACAGTAAATTAAAATACTATCATTATTATTAATAATGACAAGCCGCGAGATACCGGCAGAGTACAATAGTACCTCCCATTGCACCAGGTGTCGTAAGATGCGACTAAGATACCAGACCCGACAGATGGCGATATATCCGGTCTATCTAGGACAGTGTAGCTCAAATGCACAGGGTGGGGATAGGCAGCAGCATCCCCATCGCGAAAGCTACACTCTGCGATTGCCAATATGCTTGCCCAACGCGGCAATTTAGGGAAAAGAAACTTATTTTTTTACAGAGGCTCAAATTGCTAACATTGTTACTTGAAAATATAACGTCACATTACACGAAAATCTCACTGTCTCTCTCACCCTAGAAACCGGAGTACAGCAATGCGATCTCTGTACGAGGTCTACTTTTTCTTATTATTAACTTATACGTAACATTGACCCAACAAATGGAAATAGAACAGAATGAAAACTGACGAAAACTAGACTACCGCCAACCACTTAGGGGAAAGAAACGAGTGATGCCATTAATTTTGCATAACAATAAGCTACATAATTTATTCGCTATGATTTATCACTTCATCAATAGATTCGAGATACCAAAATAACATGAAACATTCAACAGATAACATTGAAAGTATATCTTAGTACATTTATCAGTATTTTCAGAGAATACAAAACAGTTTCACATGGCAGTATGATGGAGTTGTTTACTCAAAACTTGTAATTGATTGATAAATCGCGTGCTTCGAATTTCTGAACGTAAACTGATTTATTTTGTCTTTGAAAATGACGGAAATGTTGTTTATTAGCCAGGATTTTACATACTAATGTATTCTTTAAGCGATATTTTATAATTTCAGTGCATATTCACATGCACTAATCATATATATATAGGACAAATTCTATATATATATATATATAGAATTTGGCATTTGACTAATAATAATATTCATACAACATCTCACTTGTGTTACAGACATCAGATAACAGAGAAATCACAACGATAATACTTAATTACATATTTTTACACCCAGTTACAAAACATAGACAAATAACATCATATAAATGTTGGTCCTAAGTGTGGATCGAACACACGACACTTGACGCATAAGATAGGATCTCTACCATCGGCGTCATCCTCTCTTCACTATATATAAAAATTTAAAAAGCATATTACAACTTTAAATTAGGATAAAATTTGTCTTATCTCTCAAGTTTGATCAAACTGTACAAAGTTAGCCAAAAATTAAATCGGTACAATAGTTTTGAAGTTTATCATGGACTAAAAACGTAACACCGACTGTATTCCATCGCGGTAGGCAGAGACAATGAATCTCCACTTGCTACGATCTTGGCGAATCTCAGTCACTTTCCTATGTTGCATTAGTCCTTTCATACACGCTTGTTTATTCTTAGTAATTCTGATTTGGCCCTTTCTTAAATACATCTTCTACCTGGTTAAACTCTTCCATTCACTTCCGCAGTCCATCCACTTCTAAATATTTGCGCAGTCATTCTTCGTTCATTCATCCCTTCAACATGATCAAACCATCACAACATTTATTTTTCTATTGTTGTAACATTTTTTACACCACATTAAGCGATCCGTAACACACCATTCTTCAATATAACTCTTATTTTCTATTTTTAAATATGTATGTATGTAAAGAAATATATTTCTTTAATTTGTATATGCGCGCGCACCGTTAGCGTGTCGCGTCAATCGAGCTGTCATTGTCAAAGACAATTCTGTATACAAAATGTTATTGTAATTTTCTTTAGTTTAATTAATTAATATTAAGTTATGTCAATCGAGAGGTGATAAACTTTAATTGTTGCGTCTTTATTTACAGAGAAACAAATTGGAGTCTTCAAAAAAAGTATTTAAAAATTAAATATAAGTCCTCTGTTGTCTGATATTCGTAACGCAAGTGCTATAAGCTACTCATCTCCGAGTTAATGTATGAGATGTTAGTATATTTTTATATACAATTAAGTACTAGATTGCTTTAATAATATAATATGAAATGTATATAAGCAGCATCTTGCGGCTTTACCTGCATAGTACCCGTTATCGAAAAAATAATAAAATACCCAAACTATATATCTATCAACATACGGCAATGTAAGCTCCTAATATAAAAAATTAATTTTTTTTCTTTATGTACCCTATTTACTTTTATATGCTTTTAAAAAAAATCAGACATTGAAAATCGTGTCATCAACACCTATTGTTCTGCAAGGTATTTATCATCAACATCATACCAGCCATTGGACATCCACTGTTCATAGGACTCCCCAATCAGTAACAGCACAGAGTGTGATTTCGCAACACTTTTTAGTTGAATAAGCCGCCGTGAGGTACCGGCAGAGTAGAACAGTACATCCCCTTGTACCAGATGTCGTAAAAGGCAACTAAGGTACCAGTACCGACAGATGGCGGTATTTTATTTATTTATTTATTTAACTTCATTGCACAAAATGTTACAAAATGTACAAATGGCGGACTTAATGCCAGATGGCATTATCTCCCAGTCAACCATTACACAAAACTGAAATATATATATATATATATATATATATATAAAATAACGTACATCAGAAATAGGGTTATAGAAGTTATAGAAGCAGCATCAGTAAATAAAGTACGAAGACAGCGTTTCAGGATAAATTTGTTTGGGGATTGCTTAATATTCAACGGAAGCTTGTTCCCGAGTCGTATAGCTGTCACTGTAAAAGAGTTTGTCAAAAAACTAGAGTGATGAGAAGGAGTTAAGAGCGAAAGAGTATTAGAAGAATGGAGATTACGTTCGTAAGAGGAAGATAGGAATTGGAATCTGTCCTTAAAGTAAATTGGTGCGTACGGATCAAAAAGTATTGAAAATAGTATATTCATCCGATGCAGTGTAGCTCATGTACACAGGGTGGAGATGGGCAGCAGCGCCCTAGTCGCGAAAGCTGTGATCTGCGATTACCAATACGCTTGCTCAGCGCGGCAATTATGGGCAAATTTCCTCCTTTCTTGGGGAGGCCTATGTCCAGTAATAGACTTTCAATGGCCGATGTGATGATGATAATGAAATCGCCATCTATCGGTTTCAGTGCCTTAGTCATCTCTTGCAATACCTGGAATAAACATAGGTACTTAGACGTATCAAGTTATTATAATTATACTATTAAAATCATATATCGAAATGATGTTTCGAGTTAATATATCATTTAGATTTAATTCGAATAAATCTAATTGATATTTGTTTTTATTAGATCAGATAGTAAGCGTCACAGTAGCTTTTAGTCACTTGTAATATTACAAAGATATTACTAGCACGTTGCCAACCTTGAGACTTGAAGATATTATGTCATATTTCTTAATAATGACCCTGCCTCTCTCACCCTTCAAATCGGAATACAGCAATGCGAACTATTCTATTTTTGCTATTTGGCGGTAGAAATAGATAGTGTGTAAGTCAATGCAGACCTGGTCCGTCTGTAATTTTTTATGTACAAATAAACACTTGCATTTTCTCTGAATAGTTTCATTATAAATTCATAACAACCTAGCATTAGGGGCATAATTTCAGTCTATTGCAGTATGGCATGCAAATACGGACAGTTAAAATAAATCATAGTTTGCGTTGCATTCGATGCAAGCCAGTGTAGCCTTTATATAATACTGTAATGGCTGATAGTGAAATCTTCAACAGGCATCGCCTGATACTTCCCGATCAACCTCACCATGATGTAAGTTGGTTTGTGCGTCTCTATTACGAGCATAGTAAGGTCTAATGTCGAATGCAGTCGTCTATTATTCGTGCGAAATCTCCTCGCAATTATTCTGATACCCTTTTTCTTGTTTTTTCTGTTTTTTCTTACGCAAGTTCTTATATGATCACTTAGGATTTATACAATAGGCATTGCTAAATTCTTCCCAATCAACCTCAGCATAATGTAAGTTAGTAATGTTTGTTCGTTCGTTCGTTCGTTATTACGAGCACCATAAGGTCCAGTGTCGAATGTCAATTGTTTGCACGAAATCTACGCGCAATTATAGTGGTGTTATTTTTCTTGTTTTTGTTTTTTCTTTCGCATGCTCCTACATGACCACTTAGGACTTGTAAATAATTATTTGTATGTTATCTTTAAGCTGCTATCACCTTCTCAACTTACTTGGTGGAGTCTCGTGGAACATCAGTACTCGTTAACGTTCTGACGAGCCCGATGGCGCAGATGGTAGTGATTCTGTCTTGTGCGCTAAAGGTCGTGGGTGCGATCCCGACACAGGACAAATTTTTATATCATGAAATTTATATTTGTTCTACGTCTGGGTGTTAAATATATGTATTTAAGTAGAATATTTGTATTTCCTCTATTGTTAATTCAACAAACACAAATATCAAATAAATATTTGCTCTGGATGGAAATCCAACTTGCAACCCTTGGCGCACAAGATAGATCACTACCATCTGTGCCATCGGGCGCGTCAGTAAATTATAACATGTTATATATAGATCTTAATATCCACAAACAATATAAGGATCCCCTAAAATGGAAATATATAATTTGGTTTGAAAAAAGTGTCGTAAATAACGAATAAACTTAAAATTACTGGACTGATTTCAAAAATTTTTTCTCAGATAGAAAGCTATATTGTGACCAAAAATATTAGTATAAAATATTATATCCTCATATATTTACTGGAAAATGCAAAACGCGACAGATGGAGTTCGTGGTAAATAATCAGTATATATAAAAACATAAAACATAATATGACAGCCCAGAGTATACGCTCCTTAAGTTACGAATTCAGTCTACCTTACAACCTTTACAGGCTTGCTGTATAATTCTCACTAATGTATTACCATTGTGTTTGGAGAGAAACGACCCTTTTGATATTAAACATTTCTACATCAGCATATCAGCCATTTGAAGTCCACTACTGGACATAGGCCTCTCCAAGAAAAGAGGTTTTTTGCCCATAATTGCCGCGCTGGGTATGCTTTTGCCCATCTACACCCTGTGTATTTGAGTTGCACTGTTTCAGATGGAAATACTATCAGACTCCTAATGTAGCGGAAGGTACTACTCTACTCTGCCGGTATCTCTCGGTAGTAATCATACATCTTGATTAAGAACATCAATAGTTTATAAACTTTACTTGCAGGATTTCTTAGAAACAATGGCAAAGGTGTTCCAATGGGCGCGTTGGTTCGGTGTGCTAGGGCCTGGAGTGAAAGCATTTAAGGTGTGGGGGTTGATCATATTAGCCTCACTGATCGCCATCGATGTCGCAGCTATGAGGAAGGTCATCAGGGCACTAGCAGGATGGGCTGCGGATATTACTGGGCATCGTAAGAAGGATATTTCATCATTATCATCATTACTGCCTTTAGAAGTCCACTGCTGAACATAGGCCTCTCCAAGATTGGAGGAATTTTACCCATAATTGCGTGCTGGGCAAGCGTATTGACAATCGCAGAGTACAGCTTTCGCGACGTAGATGCTGCTGCCCACCTTGTGCATTTGAGCTACATCGTTTTGAACCATCTGTCGGTTCTGGTACCTTAGCCGCCTTATACGACTTGGTTTAGAGGGAGATACTATTCTACTCTACCGATACCTCACAGCATTTTACAAGTTCATCATCATCATACCAGCCATTGAAAGTCCCCTGCAGGACATAGGCTTCCTCAAGAAAAGGGGATTGTTTCCCATAATTAAAGCTTGTTGGCAACCGCAGAGCACAGATTTTGTGACGGCGATGCTGCTGTCCTTCCCCACATACATCTGGAACCTTAGTTGCCTCTTATGACACCTGGTCCAGCGGAAAGTACCACCGAAACCTCACGACGCTTTAATTTTTTGGCAATATACTTATCATTATAGCAGCCATACAAAGACTCCTCCAAGGACGGGTGAAATTTTGTGAACAAATGTCACTCTGGGTTGCCGTGATAGCAATCGCAGAGCGTAACTTCGCCACCAAAATTCTGCTGCCGTTCTCAGCATCTGCTGGATACTGTACTTCAATCGCCACTTACGACCCCCAGGAGGTCTAGGTCTATTCTACTGGTACTCGACGGCAAATTGTCATTATATAATAACTTTATTCAACAACAAAAGGAAACTTAAACTAAAACACATTTTGGTACTTAGGTACCTAAACTAGGTCTAGCCTGTTCTTATTAGCACCTATGCTCTGTAGTGTGCATGTAGGTGTGGATGTGTGTGTATATGGTCTAATGGAATACAAGGTTTGTTAATTCAACACATTATTTACGCACACATTACATAAATACACAGAATATGAGGTCTGAGGTCTAGGTCTACTCTACTCGTACCCGACGGCTAATTGTCATTGTACGCCATTCGGCATTTTTTTGTAAATTTGCTTTGATCATCCCACGCACCAGCACTTGACAGATATTGTTTTATGCTCAAGTAAATTTTAATCAAATTAACAACTCAGTTGATGTTGCACAACTTGGAAATGGCATACAAATCATGAAAATGTAATTATGCATTCGAATGGAATTATAAGTAATAGTGACCTATTTTAGATTTTATCGGCATCAGCGAAATCTTAATGCTAAGTTTAATGCATGATTATTACGCGAACCCCAAGAAAGTTACCTGCAAGAGAAATTGGCACTAAGGAAAGTTTATTTGCCATCTTTAAGTTAGTAGTAAACCCCTACTCGAATTGGATAAAACTGGTATCATGTCCTGTGTATCAGGAACAAGTTCCTTCGAAAATGCAATAATGTTTATAATAAAAATGATTTTCCAGCTTGCACGTACACATAACATAAGAGATGTGCTAGTTAAATTTTAGATATAATTACATTATTTATGCTTGAAGAATTTTGTATTTACTTTCGTAGTTACTGCATTACTTACTTGTGTACTATATTGTATGCTGCTTCTGTATAAAGAAGTCATCAAACCTAATGGATATTTTGTATAATAATACTGTATTTTCCAGGCAGTGTAACCGCTCGTCTCTCCGGCACCATCTTCTACTCAAGCGCTATAGCGTCTCTTGTACTATCTTCTAAAATGTCTTTCTCACTGAAATCACTCAGCACTTACTGGGCAGCAATGCATAGATCTGCAGGTATTAATTTGCCTCCCGATTTGGGTCTGAAGACAAAGATGATAACTGTTGTTTGGGTCATGGCTACTTGTTCTATGTGTGAGTAAATTCGATATATAATTGATACTCTCATGAACTATTTGGTCGCTACTTTCTACCTCTAGTCTGTAGTAAAATTTGATATTACATAGATCTCATACATCTCATCTTTTTCTACCAGCAAACAGCTGTGTTCGCATTGCTGTGTTCCAGTTTGAAGGGTGAGAGAGGCAGTATAATTGCTAGATATTATGATATAATGTCATCAAGGCACAAGGTTGACAATGCGCTCGTAATATTGTAAGCGTCAATAGGCTGCGGTGACGATTACTATCATGCGGACTATATGACTGTTTATCGACTTCGTCTAATAAAAAAGAAATAGTTGCCAAAACAAAGACCAGATTTAATTCCTTAAAAAACTTTTAATGTTGTCCATACCAAACTACAAATTTAGTGATATTTTTGGGATATTCGATTTATATGGCGACTTGCCTTTTAATTACATCCAACTTTGAATATAATTTAATATATTTCATTTGCAGTGGAACATTTCATGAGTGTCATATCCTTGGTGGGTCTAGATTGTCCTCCAGAATTGATATTGCAAAGGTACACTCTAAGATCACACGGATTTTTATTCTTAAAGAGTAAGTATAATTATTCAACCTTTTTAAACTTATTTTTTTCAAATAGGGG
Organism: Heortia vitessoides; assembly: GCA_020976665.1. Classification (NCBI taxonomy): domain Eukaryota; kingdom Metazoa; phylum Arthropoda; class Insecta; order Lepidoptera; family Crambidae; genus Heortia; species Heortia vitessoides. Next base: position 20,052,589 of record JACJUM010000875.1, on the reverse strand, counting down.
TATACCCCTTATAATGGTAGTCTGCCTTGCTCTGAAAAGCAGTAAAATTACTGGGCAATTGTGACATAATATGCTGAAATCTCAAGGTCATGGTAATCAGCCTTGGGGTACTGGCAGAGAACCAGGTGCCATGAAAGGCAATTGAGGCAGTGATACCAGAACTGACAGGTTCACTATATAACCACCTAAAATATGTATTGTCGTTGATGAGCAGAAGCATTTACATTTTAAAACTATACTCTTGCCATCACGCTTACCAGGTAAATAGGTAAATTTCTTCTAAGGGAGGAAGAGGACAAAATATGACGGGGATGATTAATGCATACTTTCTTTATGACAAAAGGCTTAACCTGCTACGATGACAATAACGCGCGAACTTCCCTCTGTCTGTCTGTCCCTATATTATGCTTGTATCTTTGAAACTACCGTATTTGCTAAATTAAGTTTTTTTAAAGATAATTCTAATAAAAATAGAATAATTCAAAGGATTTTTTTAAAGAATACATGCACAATTTAATAAAAAAATACTTATAATTCAAGAGTTTCCAATGTGATGATGTAAACGAACACTTTTTTTTTGATAAAATTGCAAACGCTGCCTGAACCCGACGAGGTGATCAAAATAATATACTCTAGTATTGTATACCTTAAGAAAGTCTACAAAAAATTCCACGATAGTATATGTCTATCCCTTAATGATAACCTGTAATAATCATTTTAATCCCCATTACATCCGTGTAAAGCCGGACTGGGTCGTTAGTTACTATAATAAAGACACTAATTTCAGTAAATAAGAGAATCAATTCGGATATATTTTGACTGAAAACCAGGAAAATTTTCACGTAAAAGTGCGTAATTAAAAAATCTGTTGAATAACTTCCATTTACAATATTTTTCATGCAGGTTGAGTAAATATCTCCACATTTCGCTGTGCCAAAATTAAAAGATGAGTAAGTTTTGTAATTGGAAGCTTCTGCTTCTGTTTCCAATGACAGAATTTATGAGATTCTTTTGAATTGTAGCAACAAATATTTTACAATATATCAAAAAAAACTTTCCCCTAGTTTATTTAAATGGAAAACTAAAGTCTCTATTTAAAAACGAGTAGGATGTTTAAAACGCCCTTGCCCCAGAATTTAAATAAAAACGAATGGTATTTTTGAATACTTCAAAAATTAATTCAATGCTTTTAAGCCGAGTGACAACTAAAATAGCTGGACACAATTTTAATTTATTCAGTTCATGTTTTATACATTTCTGAATACTGTTCATGGCAGACTTCTTTAGCTAAAGGTTAGCCGAGAGCTCAGTGGAGTAGAAAATTATGAAAGATTATGCATTTCTGTTCAGACCGAATTTATAATAATATGATACAAATATTTGACGGCTCATTATACTTTCTTTTGATCCCCTAATTTTCTGTATTATTTAAAAATTTTACGAGCGTTTCAAAAATATTCTAGATTAACTTAAATTTAAAAATTTTTAGGGGCATTTTATTATTATATCAGCTATTGGAAGTCCACTGTTGGACAAAGGACTCTCTAAGTAAGGAGGTTCTTTGCATATAATTGCCGCGCTGGGCAGGCGTGTTGGCAATCGCAGAACGCAGCTTTTGCGATGGGGATGTCACTACCCGTCCCCACCTTGTGATTTGAGTTGTTTGGTACCTTAGTCGCCTCTTACACACCTGGTACAGGGTGAGGTACTATTCTACTCTGGCGATACCTCGCAGCATTTATAATAATCGTATATAAATATTTATTGCACTTTCTTTTACGTCCTAAGGTTCTGTATTATTTGCAAATTTTACAAGGGTTTCAAAAATATACTAGATACATTTTGGAATTTTGAAGTTTTTAGGGGATATTTATCTTCATATCAGCCATCGGAAGTCCATCGCTGGACCTAGGCCTTCCCAAGAAAGGATGAATATTTGTCGTTCTGAGCAATCATGTTGGCAATCGTAAAGCGCAGCTTTCACGACCGCTCTGTGCATTTCAGCAACACTGATTCGGTTGGATATACCGCCACCTGGCACCTGGTACTATCTACTCTGCCGGTACCTCACAACTACACAGGTTATATAAAAAATTTCCTTTTCATTTATATATTCAATTTTATTAAAATTTTCATTTTCATTAATGTTCCGAAAGGCGAACAAACACTAAAGAAAATATAAGGAAAATGTAAGAAATATTTTTTACATTTTCTTTCTCTACTTTTATATATATTCCTTATAGATTTTACTTTAAGGTGTTACTTTAATTTTTATCTTATACCATTTATTTAACTTACTTGCAAACTTTGTAAACTGTATAGGTCTTAAATTTTCGCTAGCGATATTGTATATTTGTACTTAGATCTAAACAAAACATACAAGACAGGAACACTCTTTACGCTACCAAACCCGTCAAATGACAAAGTTAACTTTAAAGACATTTTCAGAGGATTACACACTTTGGTTCGCTCTACCATTGCTGGTGGTGAGCAATATCGCCACGGCGCTCTGGAATTTTCAAGACACTGTCATAATTTTGTTCTCTATGGGACTGACGTCGAGATATCGGAGACTTAACAAGTATGTTGCAGAGATATGTTCTGATGACAAGAAAGATGATCAACAGAATTCGGCAAGTATAATTTTAACATATTCATTTTTAGGATCATGTTTCATCAAGACTGTACACTGGTCGATAAAATTCTCGCCAATTGTGAATCATTTAACATCAAAATAGCCGTAGAAACATAGGTCAACATCAGCATTCTCAAAGGGGAATTATTCCCGTTCCCGAAATTGCCGTGAGGTACCGGTAAAGTAGAATAGTACCTCCCCCTGTACCAGGTGTCGTAAGAAGCGACTAAAATATCAGAACCGACAGATCGCGGAATATCCATCCAAGACAGTGTAGCCCAAATGCACAGGGTGGGGATAGAAAGCAGCATCCCCGTCGTGAAAGCTGTGCTCAGTAATTACCAACACGCTTGTTCAGCGCGGCAATTATATGCGAAACTGCACATTTCTTTAGATGGCCTATATTTAGCAGTAGACTTGCAATAGTTGTCAAGATGATGTCAGGTTGGGCTAGCGTAGTGGCAATCACAGTGTGTAGCTTTATGCCGGGACTGCTGCTGATCATCCCTGACCTGTAGTATTTGAGCTATGTTTTTTCGGGTAGATATATCTGTTTCTGGAAATAAGGAGGTGTGAGGCATATAACCGCTTATTGCAAATTACAAATTCACACTACATCTCATATCTAGACCTGACTCCGAGGTAGTGGAAATTAAAGCGTTTGTGTTATATCATAGAACAGAGGAATAAAAAAATTAAACTCAAATGCATATATTCTAAACTCTAAGAGAAAAAACAGAAATATTATCATATAATTATTTGCTTTGAGGGATCGAACCCACGACCTCTGGCGTACAAGTTAAGATCACTACCATCAACTCCATCTGGCCCATTAATGGCCTCTTTCCACTCAATTTAATCTTTTAGTTTCTGCAATGCAGTATCCATATTTTTTTTAGCTGAATTTTATTGAAGTCGTTACCAAATCTTTGTCTATTAGCTTCAACCGATTCTAAATATAGCGTCAATACTAGAGCTGTCTAATGTGACATATTTACTGTCTCCTAAAATTCCAGTAAGATTGTATAATTCACATTTTTATTTATCTTTATTGGACTCATGACATTTTTAAGTACTGTAAAATAAATAGTACTATAGATATAAACTCCGAAAACTAAATAGATAGAAAAGCTTGGGTTACTTACTATATTTGGTTACTTACTATACTTAGTATATTTACGTACGACAATTTGGTCCTACAATCATACATCGCGATTACAACTTTTTTCCTCTATATATAATATCTCAAAATATAACTATCCGTACAGTCCGTGCCTTACATGCACCATTTAGAGCTGACCTCGTTTCTATCTCGCTTACCATTGTAGGGTGAGTTGTATTTTCGCTTATCAATGAGCGACCTGGCCTATTTCCTGCCTGAAACTAAAAGCTTAGTCAGCCATCATCAGGTTCGTTAAAAAAAAGGACTGTCTGCACAGTGACCCTTGATTCTGACTACCTGCCTCGGAAGATGATTTTTGCTTTTCAGGAAACTCATAAAGATCGCTAACTCCTATTATAAATAATTTAAGGAAATTGTGCATTGAAAAGTTCTGAATTTTCACTTCAAAAACTTAATAGTTCCTAGAAAAAAGATAAATTACCTGTGAATAATAACAGATGCTGGATTGAGTCTTACCTGAAGCCAAAGACAGGTTGATTTTTTCTAGTATATATTATTTCCAATACATATAAATTTTAATGGATAGCTAGCAACATCAGTATTTGCATTCTTTCTGATATATAATATCTTATGGCATAATATCTTATAGTAGACTCTTTAAAAGTAGTCTGCATTGGTACCTGAGTCTATTTCTACCGCCAAACAGCACTGCTAGCATTAGTGAGTTCACAAGATTAGTGAAAAGTGATAGACGCAGCGAAATTACTGGGTAAATGTAATATCGTATCATTAGTTTACAAGGTTAGTGACAAGTTAGTGATATCTTTGTGATGACACGGGTGTCAATAGGCTGCATTCACGTTCAATTAAGCGAACTGCTGATTTCATGATATAAAATAAAGAAAATATGCTGTAACATCTTTCACGTCTCTTATATTGGATATAAAATTAATCAGACTTGGTAGTGCCTACATTTTAAAATCAATAACTTCAAGAAATAACTACATCGAAAGTAAACAAATAAATTTTATAACAGCACATAGATTTTATTGAATGAAAAAATATTCGTAATTTTGCAGAAAAAAGAAACAGTTAAAATCTATTCCTGGAGGAAAACGAGAGAAGTCTACGTAAATCAGGCAAAGCTGGTGCGAAAAGTTGACACCGCTGTGGGACCAATTATTCTACTGACTTCTTTTGGAAACTTTTATTTTATATGCCTTCAATTATTTTTAGGAATCACGTAAGTAGTAAAATTTATTAATAACCTGGTAATTAAACTATCTGATTACATTAAAAGCAGCATCTGTAAGATATGAAACAGTATAGAGACTAATATTCGAATGTTGTTAAAATTAAAGCCATTACGTATAGCTTTCTGAAATATTACCTGTGGTATGGTTCATAATTGAGAATTGAAAATATAGTTTTACTGCCGTAATGTGCTGGTGGAGTATTAAAGTACGAGGCGACTGAGGTATCAGAACCGATAGGTGATTTATCTATCCTAAACATCGTAGTTCAAATGCAACAGGGTGGTGATGGGCGGCAGCATTCCTGTAGCAAAACTACGCTTATCTATTTTCAATAGTGGTTATCTACGGCTGATATAATTAGTTTAATCCAGGTAAAACTTATATAACGCATGCAACATAAAACCATTATACTTTGCTAATCTTCATTTTGATATAAAAAAATTGGGCCCTCACCCTTAAAGTATTTTACCGCCAAAGCATACAAGTATTGATCCAATTGGAAGCATAAAAGAAACAGTGAAATCACACATAACACACAAAATACACGAGTATTTGCTAGTTTGTTGCCCTGGTAGTTTTTTTTATTATTTTCAATTGAATCTATTGCTGGACCACTCAGACGTCAATTCCAACGCCAACGACTGCGCGTTTAGCTACTGTCGCCCCCACGAAGCTTGCGGGATCACCCGAGGGTGCTTCTAAAGGCTCGACCTAGACTCGAGTTGATATCATCATCATCATACCAGCCGTTGAAAGCCATAGATATAATCCTCTCCAAGTAAGGAGGATTTTTGCTTATAATTGCCGCGCTGGACAAGCGTTTTGGAGATCGCAGAGTGCAACTTTCGCGACGAGGATGCTGCTGGAGGATGATGCAAAAAATTCAGCTCAAATGTACAGGGCGGGGATGAGCAGCAGCTTCCCCATCGCGAAAGCTGCCCTCTGCGATTGCTAACACGCTTGCCCAGCGAGGCAATTATGGGCAACATACCCCCTTTCTTGGGGAGGCCTATGTCCAACAGTGGACTTTTAACAGCTGGTATGATGATACCGCCATCTGTCGGTTCTGGTGCCTTAGTCGAATTTTACGACACCTGGTGCACTGGGAGGTAGTAATTTACTCTGCCGGTACCTCACGGCGAGGTGAATATCGCCGCGCCGCTAGGGCCGATTTTAACGCTCGTTTAGGCAGTGACTGCACGCGGTCGTCGAACGCAGTGTACTACTCTACGGAAGACATGATTATTGCGTGTTATTGATTGTGTAGTGCCAGTGAGGAGGTAAGAGAGGAACACCTTGAGAATTGTAAGTAGTGTGAATCCGATAAGATTTTACTCTTTCTATATCTTCACAGGCAAGGCATAAACGGCGCGTCCACATTAGACCTAGCGTACTACGTAGTATCATTGCTGTGGCTAGTTACCAGGTTTACTTGGATGATCCTAGCTGCAGCTGAAGTCAACGTCCAGTCGAAGGCGGCGTTGCATGATCTATATAAATATAGCTCCAATTGTTACAATCTAGAGGTATGGTATTCTTTACTTGCGATCAACCCCGATTTAATTTCGGTACGTAGAGAAATTTGATTTTGTTCGTATTGTAAAAGTTTTAAGCTTTCTTGTATCTTTACAACGTACTTGTAAACAAACATAACTTTATGACCCTGTTTCTTCCATACAAGCCTGGTCTAGATAATTACAAACATAATAAACAAGAACTAAGCATCCAATTCGGTTTAGTAAATGAAATGCGGTTTTTATAATAAAATATACATGCGACCGGCTCGTTGGCGTAGAAGGTAAAATCTTGTGTCGATTCCGAGCCCGTACAAATATTATATGATGATATTATATGACGGGCCCGATGGCGCAGATGGTAGTGATCCTGTCTTGTGCACCAGGGGTCGTGGGTTCGATTCCCACCCAGAGCAAATATTTATATGATGATTTTGTGTTTGCTCTGTGTATAGGTGTAAAATATATGTATTTAAGTAGTATATTTGTGATTCCTCTGTTGTCTGGCATTCGTAACACAAGTGCTTTAAGCGACTTACCACGGAGTCAGGTCAATGCATGAGATGTTGTGGGAATTAATTATTATTATTATTTCTATTAATTCTGTGTCTGAATTTTGAACATATCGTCGTTTAAGTTCTAAAACAGCGTCAGTCAAAATGTTCACACTTTGTACAATTGAGAAAACTTTGCTCACGTTTCATAAAATAATTTTTAAACTAATTGCTTGTGCATTCAGTTGGTGTAAAATAGATTTCGTTTAAACAATACACAGCGTTGGAAATGGAATATCGTGTTATAATGCGGCTTAATTATTAAGTTTGACATACGCTGTGTTAGAACTTATGCGACGATATGTACTTAAGTATTATATAAGTGATTCCTCTGTTGTCTGATGTCCGTAACACACGTGCTTTAAGCGACATATCACGGAGTCAGGACAATGTATATGATGTGTGAATTTATTTGTTAAAAGGTTTACATAAAATACGTCACGAGATGTGATTGCAACTCATTGAAAAAAAACAACAAGTTAAATATTTTAAATATTTTTTGTGTACATTGCCCTGACTCCGAGCTAAGTAAATTTTAACACTTGTGTTACGTATATCAAACAAAAAGAAATATAATAAATAATAAACATCAAATATTGATAATATAAATATTTGTCCTAGGTGAGAATTGAACCCACGACCTTTAAACACAAGATATGATTACTACTATCAGCGCCATCGGACCGTCAAAATCAGTTAACATATATTTTAAATTCAGTCTATCTGCTGTGTCTAACATTCTGGACGACGAAATTCAAAATTACTCAGATATTTATAAGCTTTTCAGGAGTGACCCTTTAATTTAAAACTGGAGCACATTATTAATGTTTGCCGCCTTTTGACCTTATTTATAACAACAAAATTATTGATCAAGTAATAAAAAATAATGGCAGCTATGATTTGTGTCCAAAGTAAAGCTGAAGGGTCAACAGATAAAACAATAATTACATTTTCAGTTAATTTGTTATAATTAATACGAGTTTATCGTTGTTTTGATTTTGTTAAGTCGAATGTAAAATTTCTTAAAATCTTCATATTATCTTTGTTCTTGTAGATTTACTTTATCAATTAAAAGATTTAATTTAATACTTAAAGATATTTTAGGTACAATAAAATATCGTTGTCTTGTTATTTTAATGTTTTGTTTCTCTTACTTCTGCTAGAACATGTTAAAGTAAAATTGTTTTCCATTCGTAACTTTGTCCATAAAATAGAATCGCATTCTAGAGAATTTATAAGTCCTAGAAGAATCTCTAACAGAACGTAGTGCAGAATGCGTAACTGTTCGTGCCGATTCCACTGAGAAAAGCAAAAAACCTGGTGACGTGTTTTCAGGGATATGAATAGCATACATTTTATTTCGCCGTGTGGTACCGGCAGAGTAAAATAGTATCTCCCTCTGTACCAGGTGTCTCAAAAGACGACCAGAACCGACAGATGGCGGTATATCCATTTAAATCAGTGTAACTCAAATGCATAGGATGGGATACCACGAAAGCTACACTCGGAAATTATGGGCAAAATTCCCCCTTTTCGGGGAGCCCTTGTCTAGCAGTGGACTTCCAATGACTGTGATGATGTCGATAACATGTTTGTTTTAGACCATTATTATTTCCTATGCCAAATATCATTCGGATCCGTTCTGTTCAGGCGTGAAAGAGAAACAAATATACATCCATCTCTCTCACAAACTTCCGCGTTTGTTATAATACCACTAGACTTCTTAATTTTCTTCTAGGTCAATAGACTACAAAATCAACTACGCAAAGATTATGTAGCCATAAGTGGAATGGGTTTTTTTTCTATAAATCGGAATATAATATTACAGGTACTTTCACTTTTAAATATTTAGCTACTGAAATATTTCAACTGCTTATACGATTTTTTTTGTAATTAATAATTATTATCTTTACTTGTCTAATTAATTTGTATCATTACAGATGGCGAGCGCAATGTTGACCTATGAATTAATCCTCATTCAATTTGACGATAAAGAATCATAGAGCCATTTATATTATTAAAAATGTATAATCATCGTAGCAGTCATTGGAAGCCCACTGCCGGACACAGGCCAAGAACGGAGGTTTTTGCCGATAATTGCCGCGCTTGGCATGCGTGTTGGCAGTCGCGGATTAAAGCTTTCGCGACGGTGACTCGCGCTGCCCATCCCCACCTTGTGCATTTGAACTACACTTTATCGGATGGATATACCGTCATCTGTCGGTTCCGGGATTTAGGTTGCCCCTTACAACACCTGGTACAGGGAGAGGTACTTTTCTTCTAGTACCTCACGGCTGAAAAAAATATTGTAGTTAGTGAATTGAAACTCAAACAAAATAGTTTTTTTCTTTCCGCCTGTGGTGCCGTTTTGTGCCTCTTTCTTGTTGTTTCGGTCTTGTCATCTTAGATGGCTATGTTTTCTAAGAGTACAATTAAACTTCCTTGTAAAATTTAATACGTTTGTATTATTTACCACAACCACGAATTATATTTCTTTAATTAAAAAAGATATATCTTATTTCATTTAAAAAAACTTTTTTCTTTTTAAGAGATCATTGTGGTATAACATATTATGTTTTGATAACAATAGAGCAAAGAATGTTAAGATGGCTTGGACATGTAAAAAGGATGGATTAAATTAGAATGACTGCGAAAGCGAATGGAAGAGTTGGTGTAGGACGACCGAGGCAAACATATCTTAACCCAGTAGAAGAGGTCAGAAGTACCAAGAGTAAACGAGCGTGTATGAAAGGACTAATGCGAGTAAGAGAAGCGAGAGAGGTATACCAAGTTCGTAACAAGTGGAGATCCATAGTCTCTGTCTACCCCGATCGGACACAGGCGTGATTTATGTATGTTTTTTTTTATTGAACGCAACATTTACAAAGAAATTACTCACCTGACACCTATTGATATATGTATGTATTGATTTGTAGTCTGTAATTTGGGCTAATATAACTCCATTTTGTATGAGTGCACTTCACAAATAAGTGGTCGCTAATGGTAGGCCAATTTATTATAATACACTCCAATTTGAAGCAATCTGTTATTTACCTGTTTTCATTTTATTCTACTGAACTCGCTAGTCTATTTAAATCATTGAAAGCTTTACTACAATACATAAAAGAGGTAAGTGTTTTTAAGTATTTATGTATGTTGAGTAACATTATGATGTTGAAGAGTTTGTTTGAATTCGGTTGGACTAGCTTTTTTTTTTTCAATCAACATCTTACACGTTGACCTGACTCTGAGATAATTTGCTTATAACACTTGTGTTAAGAACATCAGACAATAGAGGAATTACAAATATTATAATTAAATAGGTACAAATTTTTAACACCTAAGCACAGAAAAAACACAGTCATATAAATGTTTATCCATCCGAGACAGTGTAACTCAAATGCATAGGGTGGGGATGGGCAGCAAAATCCCTGCCACGAAAGCTGCGCTCTGCGATTGCCAATAGGCATTACAGCCAAAGGCTGTAATGATGATGATGAAAGATTTGTTCTGGGTGGGCATTGAACCCACGACCTTCGATGCAAAAAATAATCACTACCACCTGCGCTGTCGGTCCTGTTAATATTCTCAGTAACTATGAGTCGGATTTGAAATATTATTTATGTGTTAGAAGGTCTATCTTTAAAAAAGATATATAAGCTATATATTATCACCTTGAAACGAATAGGCACAGAATATTAAAAAAAATTATTGCAAATACGAGTAAATAATATTTGTTCTGGAAGGTTCTTCAGTGTGCTATGAAGCGGTAAGAAATTAAAATCCCAAAGGTTAACACAAAATTCTAAGGTAAAAACTGTGTTAAGTTAGTAATGGATATTGTGTATAGAATTTATAACTTCTTATTTTGGTGATAATATTTTTTTTGTTAATATTGAATGATTCAAAAGTCTTGTTACAGGCCTACTTGTATAAAAACTTATTATAGTTTTATACGGCTATGTCAACCAACAAACATCCGGCCCGCGTGATAGTAACCGTCACTGCAGCATATAGATAATAATAATAAATTCACACTACATCTCATAAATTGACCTGACTCCATAAGTTGCCTAAAGTACTTGTCTTACGGACGCCAGACAATAGAAGAATCACAAATATACTATTTAAATACACATATGTAACACCCAGACACAGAAAAAATACAAATATCATCATATAAATATTTGTTTTGGGTGGGAATCGAACCCACAAGATAGGATCACTACCATTTGCGCCATCGGGCCCGTCTAATCTGCAATTGCTCGTATTATCATATCACTAGAGCGTTACAAAAATCGTAACATGATCATTATGTGAAATTATAAATCCTTATATGGATCTTTTCATGTTATAGTAAGATAAATTGTATATGTTACTGTTAAATAGGATGGGTTTAATCCTAGAATTTACCGGCTCATCATAGGATTAACTAACACATTTAAATAAATGTTGACTAGTGGTAGATCTTTTAAAAAAGTCATTGGTACCTCACTCTCACCTATTTCGACTGTCAAATAGCAGAGGCAGTAAATTTACTAGGTAATGTGGCATTATATCTTCAAGTCACAAGTTTGGCAACGCGTTAGTGGTATCCTGATGATATTACGAGCATCTATAGGCTTCAGTGACGCTTACTATCACGCAGATTATACTTGTTGTCGACCTGATCTAATAAAACAAACTCAAATGATGTAATTGTTGACTTTTGGTTTATTGATTCTAGCGATAAATAGTTGTTCTATAAATTTAGTGAGAAAGGCTTTTGTTTTGCTTTGGAGCCTTAATGAACTGGCCATGTTAACAGAACGGCCTGAAGGCCCTAGTTGATACAACGCTGCAGCCTTCCTCTGTGCGCGGTTACATCCAATATATCCTCATAAAGCAATTTTATAATCAATTTGACCTAGTTTCATTTACCTAGTCATTTTATAGTAATAAAAAGAAATATTTAAAGACAAATAGTAAAAAACTATCACGAATTGACATAACATCTTATATATACCTGACATAACATCTTATACATAGCTGTAAGCTATTATTTTACGGATATCAGACTATACAGAAATATATAACAGACTTGTGTCTGTTTATATATATTTATTTCTATATAGTAAATATTTGTATATTGGAGAGTATCGACCACATGACCTTCAGCTAAGCTTCGGTTAAAATAACATAGACACATCAATTAAATATTGTTTTTCCAAATAACATTATTTCTATCCAATACTTTTGTTTTTTGATGTGAAATCTTGCAAAATATTAAATATTATAGTAATTTATTATTATAGTAATTATTTTAAATTATTTTTTTATGTAAATCCTTTTTATAATATAATATTATTTTATTTATATAAAAATCCCTTTATTATGTAAAAATACTTTTTTTATATAAAAATCCTTTTTTTATATAAAAATCCTTTTTTTATATAAAAATCCTTTTTTTATATAAAAGTCCTTTTTTATGTAAAAGTACTTTTTTATATAAAAATCATTTTTTATATAAAAATTGCATTCGGAGACAGATTTGCGAGTAATCTTTCTAAGGCATTCATATATTTCTCCATTAAAATGCCGATGAAGTCCCAATAGAGTGAAGAAATTAGTGTCATTAAGCGTTTCATTTAAGGTCTGCTAATTAGTACAATCATTCGTTGCAACTGAGGTGTTACGATGACAAAGAGACATATTCTGAAAATACAAGGATATAGACCAGACATAACACTTTTATCTAGCTTCTGCTTGGAAGCAATTTGTTTTGTCGCCGTGTTATTATAATAACTTCTATAATATTATACAAGTGTTGGTGTAATCGATTTTAGGTTTTTGTCGACAATATTATATACGTTTTTATGGATCCTTCATTTTAATATACGGGCCCGATGGCACAGATGTTAGTAATCCTGTCTTGTGCTCCAAAGATCGTGGGTTCGATCCCCACCCAGGATAAATTTATATGATGATATTTATGTTTGTTCTAAGCCTGGGTGTAAAATGTATGTACTTAAGTAATATATTTGTAATTTATCTGTTGTCTGATGTCCGTAACATGAATTCTTTAAGCGACTTATCAAGGAATGAGGTCAATGTATAAGATGTTGTGGGGTTTATATCTTAATATATATATTTCTAATAATCTTGTATAACATCTGCCCAGTTGCAATACAAACTGTGTTGCAGTCGGCTGAGCTCTTATGGTAGGCAATAATCTTCTGTTATCGTTACATTGTACTTATTATAGATGCAAAATACACTGTCTAAGATTAAGTTACAATTTGTTACAATTGAGAAGAATAGTACCTCGCTTGTAAAAGGTGTTGTAAGAGGTAACTAAGGTACTAGAACTGATAGATGGCGGTATATCCATCCGATACGGTGTGGCTGTAATGCACAAGGCGAGGATAGGCAGCATTATCCTCGTCGCGGAAGCTGCAATCTACGACTGCCAATACGCTTGCCAAGCGCGGTTATTATAAGTAAAGTTCTCCCATTCTTCGGGAGGCCTTTGTCCAGCAATGGACTTCCAATTGCGGATATGATAGTTCCAATATCCTATATCACTTATAAATCGACACACGCTCACTCATCAGCTTCTGCTTCTCTGCTTCTGTTAGAACTTTTTACGGGTATAGTTTACAATAATTACGCACAATAACTCACATAAGATATACTACAATTTACATATAGCAGCACCTTATCATCTTCACCATATCATCCATTAGAAGTCTACTGCTATTGTGCTGGACATAGTGAGTTGTGCTCCCCAAGAACGGGGAATAATGCCCATAATTGTCATTCTAGGCAAGCGTCTGCAGCTGAGTTCGCTGAATCGCTGAGTGCAGCTTTCGCGACTAGGATAATGCTGCCTATGTGCCAGTTCTGGTACCTTAGTCGCCTTTTACGACACCTAGTACAAGGAAAGTACTATTCTACCCTGATGGTAACCCACAGATAGATAGCTAGCTGCACCACAATATGCTATAGCTACAAAAATGATATCTAAGACAAGAAATTCAAGAAGTTTTCGCAGCGAATATTTTAACTCGTAATGTTATTGAATAGGTCGAATGGTAGTTTTCTTATAGGTCACTATATATATATATATATATATATATATATATATATATATATATATA
>JACJUM010000875.1:20020965-20038358 GCA_020976665.1 Heortia vitessoides | reverse complement strand
TATATATATATATATATATATATATATATATATATATATATATATAGGTTTGTACTTTCGGTCCATAAAATATCGGATAGTGGGTTGCATATACATATTTTTTCACTTGCCCAAACTTTTATATGACTGCAAGACTGCAACTTGAACTTTTGCTTCTATAAGTGTTTTTTCTCTTTACAGCGTTTAAATACTTTCTAGTAGTTGAATTTAAGTGCTCTTTTATCGGTCATCACATACCAGCCATTAAAAGGCACAACTGAAAATAGCCTTCCCACATAAGGGGGAATTGCCCATAATTGCTACGCTGTGCTAGTTTGTTGGCACTCGCAGAGCGCAAATTTCACGACGGGGATGCTGCTGCCCATTCCTGTCCTCTTCATTTGAGCTAAACTGTTTTAGATAGATATACCACTATATATCAGTTATGGTATTTTACCTCTATTATTTGGTATTACACCTGCTGCAGAGGGAGGTACTATTCTACTCTGCCGGTACTTGCAAAATACTTAATTTTATTAATGTAAACTGGGAAAGCAAGCCCGTAAGTACTCAGCCACCACTGCGTCTGCTAACGTAAGAGTATAAATTATAAAGTTTTCCTAAATCTTATTTAAGCCTAACAAACAGAGTTAATAAACAAATTCAAACTAAAATAAGACTTCACCGTAAGTCTTAAATGTCAATAAGAAGACTGACTCGAAATCTGCGCAGACATTTTACTGTGTTACTTCTTTTTAACCTACATTTGAACATAAGAGATCATAGTAACAGTGTATTACTGTAATCCCTTAAGCTTGTTCAGAATGCGTTCACATTTAATAGCTGTGATTTTTAACTGCATTGAAAGCTTTTGCCGCGTGATTGGTTTTCCAATTTCAATTTTGTATATCGGCATTATCAATACTCAAATAAATAATTGCTATGTCGTGTCGGTTACTCAATGCAATAATGTAAAACCCAATTGATTACTGAACGTAGTGAGTGATTCGGAACAAATAATTTGTGTTGCGTATAGCAACGTTTAACGAGTAATAGCAAAATCCACTGAAGCCTTGGAGACAGTCAGAAAATATTTGAAACATATCTTGTTCTCTATATGCTTTCCACGATATGTAGAGTAGTGATCTACAAGGTTTATTTAGACAGTAAGGAATCAAATTCAAGCTGCTAAATCAACATTACAAATTATTATATGAAAGCTGCTCGTAATTTTGTTCCGTTGAAATCGGTTATTTTACACGATACAGTTTGGTAACCCGACATGCCGTGAGATACCGGCAGAGTCAAATGGTACCTCCCTCTGTACCAGATCTTGTCAGAGGCGACTGAGGTACCAGCACCAGGTACATTTGACAGTTGACGTTATATCCACCGAGACAGTGTAGTTAAATGCTTAAATAAAGAAGAAATACATATTTCTTCAATTATTTATACAAATCTATTTGTAACTCCTCTGATAACTGATATCCGTAACATAAGTGCTTCAAGCTACTTATCTAGAGAGTTAGGTTAACGTTTAAGATTCGTGTATCGTATGAATTATTATTTGTTTCTATTTATTGTATTTTTTTAACTTCTCGAAAGACTAAGAATATCACATAAACCAGTAGTTTATATTCGTCACGAACACACACTAGTGGTGCGACAGAAACTGGCACTTTCCTAATTAAAACGTACTCTAGTTCACTTCTCAACTCGTCGAGACTCTCAAGTGTACAGTTGGAGTCAGGAAGGTTGCAGATTTCTTACTTATTTTTTTCAATTCATAAAGACAGTGACCTCCATAGATTTATTAAAGAACTGTGGCTATAGTTTTTCTTTGACGTACGTATAGACGTTTTTTAAATATGATTGTCGTTCAATAGATGTTATTTGTTTTTCATAAACTGTTCGTCGAGATTTTTTGCATATTGTAGCTTAGTCGTGAGGTACCTACCGGCAGAGTAAATTAGTACATCTCTCTGTACCAAGTGTCGTAAGGGCGACTTAGGTACCGGTATCTGTCCGAAATAGCACAACTTTGATGCTACAGGGTGGCGATGGGCAGCAGCATTTACGTCGCAAAGTTGAGCTGAATTTCATTCTATTAACTTCAAAAACAGCAATGTTTTTATTTACTTTGCACCTCTGTTTAACCCTTTGAATTTTAGAAAATCCTTTCCTTATGGTCCCCTACTTTATAAAAAGGAACCCCTGGGTAAAATTATAAATTACAAACCCTTATAGTTAAGGCTCTACGTTGATACATCAGTGAGTCAGCTTCTCTTTTTATATATAAATAAGAATACTTTTTAAAACATTTAACATTAAAAATCTATGCGTGCGAAATAAAATAACTGTACTGACGCGGCTTATTTGTAAATAAGTTAGCGTTGTCAATTACACATAATCATTTTCATCAGAGCCTATTTATTGAAGTAGAAACTAACGTGCTTTCTATAACGTTATTAAAGTACGAAGCTCCTAAAAAAAATCAATTAATTTGTGAAACGATACAAATGTTTTTTTTTGCTTTTTATCTAATTTGCGACGCTTGCTTGATTAAACATTGAGAATATTTTCCATAAGAGCCTTGAACTTATTTTGTTCATTATAATTTTACATTGAAGCCAGTGAACCAATGTTTGTGAGATTTACTGTCATTGTTCGCTCCTTGGAGACGAAGTATACAACTTATACAGGCCATAAAACGTGGTATAAATTAATATTTTTACGATCTTAGATAGTATTCTTTTTTTGTATAAGAAGAAGTTAGAAGTTAGCATACAAGCATGCAGTCCACTTGAGGATAAACGCAACCGCAGCCTATAGATAACTTGCGTCATAACATCACTAGCGTGTCGCCAAACTTGTGAACTGAAGATATAATGTTACGTTTACCCTGTAATTGTAATACCTCTCTAACCCTGAAACCTGAATACAGCAATTCAAATAGGGCTACTTGACGGTAGGAATAGGCGAGAGTGAGAGTGAGTGAGAGACTTTATATACCCACAAAAAAAAACATCAGTATTACTTTGGAGAGAAATACTGCATTGGTGGTTTATGTCTTGAACATTAAGGCAGGTTCTGAAATAGTAAAATATGCATACAAAGAAAAACTGGTTTGCTGTCACTAGCATAAACATTTTTATTTTAAAAATGTCTTTTGATGTCATATCGATGCTGACGTTGTATTTTCTCAAGATTTATTTACTAAGTGTATTATAAATAAAATAGTATTTTTTATTTCTTTAAAAATAAACCATTAAAAAATTTACTTCAATTTTATTTATTTTTTTAAACTGAAATTTTGTGGAAAGGAATATATAGGTTTGTCTTAATTTAAATAAAATATCTGTCCCTTCGAATCAGGTTTAGTAAAAAGTAACTAAGGTATCGTAATTAATAGATGACGGTATATTCATTAAAGTGTATTTGCGGGCGGCAATGGGCAGCAGTTATCTATCAATCATCAATTAACCAAATTAATCAATTGCTGCTGCCCATTCATCATCATCATGATGATGATAATGATGATGAATGGGCAGCAGCAATCCGCAAAACTACGTTCTTCAATCACCATCACGCTTGCGTAACTTGGTAATTTTGGGCAACATTCTTTCTTTTTATGCCAATACTATGCCTATAGTCTAACGTTGTTGACGTTGTTGAACAACAATAATGGTTATGATTATTAGATTATATATCTAATAAGATAAGAGTTTTTATTACAAGATATCTTCTCTAGTTCGCAAACATGCCGAGATCACCCTTTGCTATCCGTATTTAAATACAACTTGATTAGAATGACAGCTGACGTAATAATGAATTATTTTAATAATATATTTGCCATAATTACTAATTTTTTTATTACGATTCTATTTTTTCTCACTCTCTCATTTAAAGATTTTTTACTTATAGATTATTTATAGATTTGTTTATTGTTTTGATGATTTAAAAGAGCCTATAATATTCACACAACATCTCTTACCTGACTGAAAATTCGCTTGAAGCATTTGTTTCACAAATATCAGACTATAGGAATAGACAGAATAGAGTAAAATACATATTTTTAACATCCAGACACAGTACTAACACAAATAACATCAAATAAATATTTGTCCTAATTAGGGATCGATACCACCTTCGGCGAATAAGATTGGATCGCTGCCATCTGCGCCATCGGGCCCGTCTGTACTGTAGGATGATTTTGTTTAATATGCTTTTCATGTTAAATATTTGTTATGTAAACAATATGTATAACAAATTGTGACGCCAAATATCATATTAAAAATAAATAAATCGTCAGAAACATGTAGTTACATTGACATTTGTCATTCTAATCAAGCTACATTTGAAGGGATTTTTTTCACTACGGTTTCTTTTTATGACATAATAAGTCTACGAATGTCGGAACTAGGACGCGTTGACTTCAAGGTTTTATGCGATGCGGATGAGTGTACTCAAACTTTTGTTTCAGATGGTAATGAGAATGACGGCGCTGAAAAAAACTCCGGAACTCCGTGAACGAGACGTAAGTTCGTCTAATTTAATTCACGAGGATACTGTTTGCTGTTTGCTTTGTTCTCATTATTTATTTCGCACGTTGAATGTAGGACTTGGGATTGTCACAGGATTCGAGTCCAATTCTTTGTTGAACGGCTAATTGATTTAAATTTTAGATTGATTTAATTTGTCTCTGATGTATTTCCTCAAATCAGTCATTCGGAGCAAGAAATAGCAGGTTCTTGTAAAATGATAGTATAAATACACCGGAAATAAAAAAAATCTGAAACAGCAATTGTTATGAGAGATGTCGAATTATCGGTAAGTGTAGCTCATACAACAATAGTTTGTTATTACTTAAAAAAACATAAATATATTTTGTAACTCCTAAATGTAATACTTGACCAGCTATGTTGGGTTTACAATAATTTATATGATATTTTAGTCGTAAGTCTTAGATTAAGTTAGTATTGCAAACTTGTTTGTGGTCTCAATAAACTAAAAAAATACACTATAATTCTCTCAAATAAAATGGGAACAGCGACTGCTTTAAATAAAATTATTATTTTTTTAACTCAAGCACAACATCTCATACATAGACCTGTTACCTAGAAAAACTGCTTGAAGCACTTGTGTTACAGACATCAGACAATAGCAGAATACAAAGAATTAATATAATTATTAAATATACGTTTAACACACAGTCACTGAATAAAAGGGCTCGATAGCGCAGATGGTGGTGATCTTATCTTGTGCGCGAAGGTGGGTTCGATCCCCACCCAGTACAATTATTTATATGATGATATTTATGTTTGTTCTGCGTCTGGGTGTTAAATATAAGTAGTATATTTGTGTTTCCTCTGTTGTTTGATGTCCATAACACAGATGGAGATCGAACCCACAACCGCGCGCAAGGTAGGATTACTACCTTCTGCGCTATAGGTCTTGTCAAAGATATAAACTATTTGTTGGTAAATCGAAATGATAGAATTTAATATTGTTGTTACAGCTATTCCTTTCCACTCTAACTCACATATTTTCGATAGCACGATGGTTTGGAATTCCTACATACGGCAATAAATTATTTCTGGCCTGGGCATTCATTATTCTATCGCTCTTGCTGGCAATTGAAAGTGCCGCGATTTGGAGACTGGCGAGAGTTCTAGCCGGTTGGGCTAGTCACCATGACGATGGACGTAAGATTTATTGAAATTTTAAATTTTAAAAAGTGCAGTATAGGTATTTTACAAGCCCAAGAAATGCCCAATGGAATGGTTAGCGTAAGTATGTGGTAGCGTTGTTCAAATACCTAGGGCGCAGAAGGGCAGCAGCATCCGCGTGAATGTTGCACGCTGCGATTGCCAACGCACTTACCCAGCGCGGCAATCATGATCTGATACCACTTTGATCCCCTGATCTTGGGAAGGCCTATGTTCAGCAGTAGACGTGTTACAAAGGCTGCAAAGGCTTAGTTCTTCCTTATGCATGTATAAGTAGCCATAGCCTACCACGCCGGCCCATCGGAGTTGGGGTTTAAAGATAGCAATAGCAGTCGAAACTTGAGGCAAAACGTTCTTCCTAAACACGAAGAGCTCAAGATAAATCTGATTAAACCGTTCTTCCAGTGTTCCAAATGCTTACCCAGTAACCAAGCCAAGGCAGATGGCAGATTTGGTTAAATATCTATTACCGGTTTAGTAAAAACAGTCTTTATCTTACTTGGCAGTATGATTTTTGTAAACATGTTGAGTTTTTTTTATAATATTCAGCCTTCTGCCAAGCGTGAAAAAAATAAATTTGGTTGCATAGTTTCAGTATATCGCTTAGAGCCCTGTTAAGTGCAATTTAATACATAACTAGAAGTGCTTTGACATTAGAACCTGGCATTAGAAATTAATTCAGCCCCAGATTATGATTGCTTGGGACCGGATTGTGTGCGATTGCATATCTGCATGCATTTGCATATTTAGTTCATTTTCATCAGTTTACTAAAACCTTTTGATTGCGTCCTTTCGGTATATTTGTGTTGTTATGGAACCCACATTCAAAACTGACCTTTCAAATAGGGACCTCTGTGGATTACATACAGTTTATTTTGCCTTATTTTTTAAAAGTCGATGTTATGGGTATTGTAATGCACAATGTTGCCCCTTAATAATTTAAACATCTTCTAGAGTTTTTAGTTAATTTAAAGTTTCTTTTTCAAGTTCAGTTTCAAAATAATTACACTGACACTTAAATGCATCTTGCAGGCAATTTGTCATCCAAATAGTCTAGACTCTAATAGTTGTTTACAATGCTGGACTTAAAACTACAACTGATTCTTCTCTTCGGCCTCTTTAGTTAAACCTAAGTTAGAGATATTTAGAAAAACATGAATCAATGCTTAATATTACTGACGTCCATTGACGTCTACCGCCAGTTAGAGTTTCAATACGACAAGTGACTATTTAAGTTATCAAGTCAGTTATGGTAGCAAACAAACTTACGGTTAACTTAATGATAAACGTGACCGCAGCCTATAGACGTCCGTGTCGTCACAAATATATCACTAGAGTGTCGCCAACCTTGTAAACTGAAGATACTATATCACATTAACCTAATCATTTCACTGCCTCTCTCTCACACTTCAAACCGAAACACAGCAATACGAACACTGCCGTTTGGCAATGGAAATAGGTGAGAGAGGCACTAAAGCAGATGAACTTGTGAGAGTTCTTAATCTAGAAAAAGTAAAGATGCTTAAAAGATGATTTTTCTTTGATTTGGTCCCTTCACTCGCAGGTGGTTTAACAGCAAGACTATCTGGAAGCATTTTCTATGCCAACGGTCTACTATCGTTAATATTTTCGTGGAAGTTTATACTGAAATGGAAAATACTTTCGTTCTTTTGGGCGAACGCGGAAATCACAAACATCAATTTACCACCAGATACAAAAATACAACGGAGACTGGTTTTTGTCACCTTATTCGTATCTGTATGTGCGTCAGGTATATTACTTTTTTAATAATAAAAGAGAATAATAAAAATAAATTCCTTAAGAAATATTACATTACATATATTATAATTTGTATGATAAGATTTATCAGTTCACTAAGGAATATAGCATTCTTAACATCAAAATCATACCACAACTTTCAAGTGGTGGAAAAAAATTAAAACCCATCCGTTTTTAATTCTTACTTAGAATGAAATATTCGTAATTCCTAACTTATTGATTATTTTTCGACTCGTAAAAAAGCTATTGAAAGAAAAAAGATAACACATTACTTAATGTGATAGTGATCGTATTGTTAATCTTTTGTTTTGACGAGGTAGTGTATATAATCAATTATATGTAATAAGTAGCATTCCTAGATAAATTAGCTTTATTTCTAAGATAGTTTGTTACGTACAATCCGGCATAGGGTCGCTCATTAATAAGCAATCCATTCCTTCGGTGGCGGTGTAATCGAAGTCTGAATAGTACAGGCTTTGTTGAGTTTGAAAAACCACTCTTATGTCTGTGGTTTGGTCGAATCGTAGCTTAAAATACTAATTTGTACTAAATGAATTTAGAGAATAAAAAATAATCACATGTGAGATCTCTCAAATATTGAATAAAAATGCAGTAAATTATCTCAAATATTTTTACTGTTTATAGTATTTATTTCTTTTATATGTGTTTAGTTCTTTATTTATAGATGTAAATATTTTATGTATTTCTTTATTAGGGGAACATATGCTAAGTATGATGTCAGCTACTGGTTTCGACTGTCCACCCTCAGAATATTTTGAAAGGTATATTCTCAGTTCTCACGGATTCCTTATAGCACCAGGTATGTGAATTTTGTTTCTACATTTCTTCATACACCCCGCTAAGAATTCGCGAGCTCTGCGGGGGTGACCTTAGCTAATTGCGGTTGCCCCGGTCGCGGGGCACGCAGGTGAATACGGACTGGGCGCTCACTAACGAGCGACGTTGCCCTCTTGTTCAGTGACGCTGGAATTGACTTCTGAGTAGCCCAGCAATAAGTTCGTCCGAAATAAGATAAATCTTCATACACTTTCTATTGCTTAAGATATGCAAGTATTTTTGACATCTATTAGTTTCTGTTTGTAATATTAAAATAACAGATTTTTACTAAATGCACGTAACAAAAAATAACATACAATTTTATATGTACCTGTTGTTTGAGGTTATTGCTGAAACGGCTAGATATATTTTAATGATGCTGTCACTAGCAGATAACTGATATAACAAGGAGTAACTTTCGCTCGAAAATATCAAGCTATGACTAACAGGTGTAAAGCATCAATCAAAAATGTAGCAAAAAGAGACGAAAAATAAATATTTTGAGAAGAATGTGCAGTCACGAACGGTGAACGGCACGAAGATGGACGAAGTCACGGATAAAGCTAGTTACAAATATAATACCTATAATAATTAAGTGAACATTTTGATGACCCCAATGGTGCAAATTGTAGTGTCATGGGTTCGATCCCCACCCAGGATAAATATTTTATGATTATATTCATGACATATGTTTCTTTAACGTATTAATAATTGCTTTAGTTTATAACCAAAGCAACACTTAGGACTTAATCCAATGTTTACTTGCAGTCGACTACAACTTGTGGGTGGCCATCCCAATTTTCTTCACAAGTAAAATGGCAACGATTCTGTGGAATTTTCAAGACCTCATCATCATCTTGATAAGCATGGGCCTCAGTTCGCGGTATCACCGCCTGAATCTCTATGTTAATCACGTCGTCAAAATTGAGAGGCGCAATAAGTCTGTCAAAAAGGTTGGACAAGAATTTAGTTTTTGGTTATCTTTTGTAATTCTCTACAATTTATTCTAATTATTCTCTTAATTTTCTGCCTACGATGTAACGGTTAAATGGTTTCCTTGTTTTAATTAAACAATACAAAACTCTGCTGTTAACATTTGGGCCCATAATAGAAATTCGCTTCAAATTCTTGTTAACTTACTGATTGTGGCTCGTGGGCTTGCAAAATAGACTGTATTGCTATTAAAATAGATCATACAGTAGCTTAGATTGGTTCCGATTTGAATTTGCTTTTGAAAATGATTGAAATCATTTGTGATACAGTGAATGTAGAGAGGTAGTAAAATTACTGGGTAAGCGTGACATAGTATCTTCAGATTACAGGGTTGGTGACACGCTAGTGATATCCTAGTGATGACACAGCTTCTATGGGCTGCGGTCACGTTTAATATCAAGCGAAACGTATGCTTATTTGCTGATATTATCCATACTAATATTATAAATGCGAAAGTAACTCTGGCTGTCTGTCTGTTATGCTTTCCCGCTTAAACCTCTCAAAAGCGATTTTGATTAAATTTGGCACTGACAATTTTTAGACCATTAGAATGGACATAGGCTATTTTTTAATTCGAAATACGGGTTGTATGGGGTCGAAAGGGGGGATGAAAAGTTGTATGGAAATATTACTATTTTTAGAGCTAAAAAATTGAAACTTATTTTCAGGCCATTAATTCGATATAAATAAACATGACTTTCATAGTTTATATAAGTTGATGTAAAGAGGTATGGTACCCAAAAAACTATTCCATACGGAACAAGTCATGGGTACAGCTGGTTATATATAAAACTCTTTACAGTTTGGTATAGAAAAATACGCGCGGAGTCAGCACTGGCGGTGGATACGAGAGGCGTACGTCAGGCAAGCGGCCCTCGTGCGAATGGTTGACTCTAACATTGGCCCTTTGGTGCTTCTGTCCAATATTAACAACTTTTACTTCATATGCCTGCAACTGTTCCTTGGACTCAAGTATGTTATATTCATTGGTCTAATAGTAAACTAGCCAATCTAATGACGGGCCTCATGGTGGATATGGTAGTGATCCTACCTTGTACGCCAAAGGTCCTAGGTTTGATCCCCGCCCAGAATGAACTTTTATATTTTTATTTGTTCTGTGTCTGAGTGTTAAATATATGTAAATAAATATTATATTTGTGATTTCTCTGTTATCTGGTATCCTAAGTGTTTTAAGTACCTTATTACGGAGTCAAGTCAATGTATGAGATGTTGTGGGAATTAATTACTTAATCTGCAATTTTGGTAGTTTCAATTTAAATATAAGTCTGTTGTAAATTTACAGTGAGGGATATACCTGTATTTGTTTTATATACGTATTTCATACTTATTCTTACCGAAATCAAAAATGGATACATACAAAAATAACGCCTCGGTCTACTGCCCTAAGTGACAGATTGTCTACTATACCTTTATATAATGAGTACTATATATTCTCAACGTCATAATTAGCAACTAATCTAAATGAGAGATTGAGTACTTGATCTTTGTACAGAGTACATAAGACTTAAGACTTACACAGGTCATCTAGTCTAAATAGCAGATTATGAAAGAGATATTTTACTCTCATTCAGATAGTTATATGGCACGGGCCTGGTGGAGCAGTTGGTAGTTATCCTGGGTTCGATCGCCAGATCAAATATTTTTAAGATACAATTTAAATTAACTTCACTGTAATTTATCTTTCATAGCGGAGGTTTTCGTAAATAATGTAAAAAATAATATTTTATTAATATAGGTAGATATATCAATGTCTCTTTCTCCCTTTACTATAGAATTAAGCGACAAATCCATCAATAATACTTAGATTAAATTAATTTTTAATTAGAAGAATAAGAAATGTTTTCACAAAATTATGCTGTCTGAACTTACTTATTGTACACTTAGTTTGAAGTTCTTGCTTTCGTATACATATTACCGAGGTGTAACAATTACTGGTCTACCAATAAATATATAAATAACATAATAAAAAAATTGGTTGCCTGTAAAGTCGGTATACGGGCGAAAGTTTTACGTGACAACGACTTTGAGTGGTAAAATAATTTTAATGTGAATATTCATTCGTATAGTAGGAATAAGGATGAAATAATAGTAACAATTTAAAACATTTATTTATACAAAGAATTATATTTAAAACATTAATTTATACAAAGAATCTCGCACTGAATTTCATATTAACAAAATTTTATTTTTACCTTTACACATACATACGTATTTATATACAAATATACATACAATAACTTGCAATACATTTGCGTAACACACGTCACAATGAGAGCGAGTGAGAGGGACGCGTGCCTCTCACTCGCTCTCATTGTGAGCGCATAACGTGAGCGTAGCGTAACGCAGTTTCTTGAAGTGTCACCCGGCAAACCAATTTATAAAACGTTGTCACGTCAAAAATAACCTAATCAAGGTATTTAATTAAGAAATTTAATATTTGGCTACTAATCAAGGTATTTAATTAAGACATTTAATATTTGGCTTTCTTCTTGTTATTTTATTTATACTATCTGGATTGCAGCCAAAGCCAAGGATCGTGGCACAACTATATCTATTACTTCCTCTCCCTCGGCTGGTTGATGTTCAGAGCGTGCAGTGTGGTGCTAGCCGCTGCCGATATCAATGTGCATTCCAAAAGAGCTCTCCCGTGTCTGAGCTCTTGTCCTAGCATTGCTTTCAATACTGAGGTGAGTGAGGAAATTGATCTACATCAATAAATCCAAAGAAAAATACTGCACGTTCACTAATATAGACTTTAAAATCTATTCGCTAGTGTTAATAATTCATCATCATGATAATTATAACCATTGGTAATATACTGCTGAACATAGACCTCCTTAAGTAAGAAAGGGAAAATTTTGCCTATAATAGCCGCGCTGGGGAAGCGTGTTGGCAATTACAGACCGCAGCTTTCACGCCTATGATGTGATGATATTAATGCTTTCTAGCATGACAAATAATTTGCGTATGTCGCATTTTTAATTAAAACAAATGCCACACAAAAACATATTCTTTTATTATCCTAACTAAAACAAATGACTAAAACATATTCTTATATTATCCAAAGATATTTTGGTTTCTCGCAAAAAATATATTTCTAATGTACACGACGGGTTTTTATATATAATCTTGATTTACTTTACGTAGTTTACACTTGAGGATTGTATCTATCTATGATCTAAGTTTTAATTTATATAGATTATTTTTTATAATTTGAGTACTAACCGCCCACCCTGATTTTAATTGGAAGAAGTATCAGCAATTGGAAGTCTACTGCTGCATGGCCTGTTAGCCATCACAGAGTGCAGCTTTCGCGACGGAGTTGCTGCTGCCCATCCCCGCCCTGTGCATTTGAGTTGCACTGTTTTGGATGGATATCCAACCTTCTGTTGGTTCTTATACCTTATTCATATGACACCTAGTATAGGGGGTGGTGCTATTCTACTCTGTTTTTACTTCTATAACTGAACACTGTTATTTTTAAAGCTGTGTTTAGTTCTTGCCGAGCAACAATAAAAAGGTTTTGCATAAGGTCTAAATAAAATATAGCCTAAATACCCGACTGTTGACTTTATATAATGCTACTTAGCATTAAGTCCACCATGTGTACATTATATTTTTTATGGTCTTTATCAAAAATACGCTCCACAGCTCAAATAACTTCTTTTGTGCGCAATGTTCAACGTCTTTATGGATACCTACCAACTAGAGTGTGCGTAGTACCAAAACAATCCATTGTTTTCCGAAAAAACCCTTAAGTAGACTTTATTTAATGGTGATCTGAATAAGTACCTCACCCTCATATATTTCTACTTCCAATCAGCAGTGTTCGCAATGCTATATTTCGCTTTACGAGTGAGTTAGACAGTGAAATCACTGGGTAATGTCTTCAAGTAACAAGGTTGGCAACGCGCTAGTGATGTCTTTGTGATAAAACGATAGGCTTCAGTGACGCTTACTATCACGCGGACTCTAGACTTGTTTGATAACCTGGCCTCTATAAAAGTTCCAGACATGTTCCTGATCTTTTGTTAATCCTGCTTGAATTGAGGGATTAATTTATTTGTTGGTTGATTACATTTGTTACAGATCAAAAGATTGTATCATCAGCTGACTAATGATTTCGTCGCTATTGGCGGTATGGGATTTTTCTTTTTAGATAGAAGGGTACTTTTAGAGGTAAACATAATATAAAAATTCTATTTAATTACTGACCCAACCAACTCGCCTTGGTATATAATCAATGAGAGGTTGCACCATGACTTACAAATTCCCAGAGCCAAAGGAGAAATTATGAAAGTGATGCCCAGATACAAAGATCTACTCCTAAACCATGTCGATGAACTTGATGTAGACCTGTAGTAGAAAGAAAACTACGTTTTTAAGACTTAAAAATAAACGCCTCTGCATGTATACTCGTGACTTAAAAAGGCATAGACATGTGACACCATAATTGTTGGTTCTGATCTATCCATTGCGTGCCCAAGTCACTGGATTAGGCCACAAACAGTTACTGGAAATTGATACAAGTGTTACTGAATATCTCTGAAATCTCATGCATTGACATGTCTCCGAGATAAATAACTTAAAGCATGTTTCTGATATCGTACAACAGAGGAATCACAAATATAACACTTAAATACATATAAATAACACTCAAAGTTAGAACAAATACATAAAATAAATATTTGCTATGGATGGGGATCAAACCCACAATCATTTACGCATAAAATAGAATCACTACCGTCTGCGCCAACGTAACCAAAATAAAGCAACGATATCAAACTTAGTGAATTGGGTTCGATGGAAATAACCCAAAATAGAAATACATAAAGCCGGATGTGATGTAGCTTCTGACGAGAACATGTTTTTGGAATAAAAGGAGTAACAATCCATATAGGTCGGTGGTTCGATCCCCAGGACAAATTTGTGTTTTCAATGAATATTTGTGTTTATTCAGTGTCCGGGTGTTTAATATGTATTTTAGTATTATACTTGTGACTTTATTGTCTGTTGTCCGTGACACAAGTGCTTTAAGCATCCTATTTCTAAGTCAGGTCAACGTTTGAGATGTTATGTGATTTTTTGGTGACATTGCAATATTTATCAAGTGACGAAGGAACATTAAGCGAGTTTAATTATCAATATTTCTGGTGACTCTTTTTCAAGTTCATATTTTTAGAGATTTATCTAGATAGCAGGCCAACGTTGTGTAATTTATAATTGTTATAAAATAATCTATTGACCCTTCAGTAAACAAATTATGGTAGCTCATAGAGCGTTGAATCTCACTTTTACACTCACCATACTTCTTCCTTTTCAGGTGGCGGCAAATATATTAAAATATGAATTGGTGCTCATACAGTACGACAAATGATTTGCTTATTTCGGATTATTAATAAAAAAATGCCACACAAATACATTCTATTATTATCCAAAGTTATTTTGGTTTCTCGCCAAAAATATATTTTTATTGTACATGACGGTTTTCTATATTAAAACGTGAATTACTTTACGTAGTTTCCATATTTATATATGTTTCCACGTGTGGGTTGTTTTCATCTATGATCTATGTTTTTATGTCTATACCTAGAAAATCTTTTATTATCTAAATAGTTATTAGTTATCTGCCCGGTTGACTCATTATATCAGCCATTGGAAGTCTACTGCTGAACAATCTGTTGGTAATCAAAAAGTGCAAATGTTTAAAGTATTATATTTGTGATTAATCTGTTGTTTAATATCCATAACACAAGTGCTATGAAATGAAATTTTTTGTGAATCTATGATTAAAATTATATTAAGGAACCCGATGGCGCAGATGGTAGTGATCCGGTCTTGCGCACCGAAGGTCGTGGGTTCAATACCCACCTCGGACAAATATTTATAAGATGTTATTTTTGTTTCTTCTTTGTCAGTCACTTCAGTATTTTGTCAGAAATAAAAAATATGTTACTTAAATAACACCCAACTCACTGCTATCTGATATCCGTAACACAAGTGCTTGTAGCGACTTATCACAGTATTAGGTCAATGTGTGAGATGTTGTGACAATATATTGTCACAACATCTCACATTCATTCACATCTCATTATTTATTTATATGTTAATACCGCAAAAAACGAAATTGTATAAGTTATACATGTCTCGAAACGGACAGAGATATCCTTCAAAGTACATTTCATCAGCTTCATAGTGCTTAAAGGCAACCGAGCTGTTCGAGGTGAAAGATAAATCACAACAAGATATCGCTTAGTTTTTTCCAGCTTCAAAACTAGCCGGGCTTATCCTCCCAAGTACCTCGGGATCATGTATAAATTACCCAATGTTTTCAGTTCACTTCGGGAATGGAGTGGATGACCTAATGGATTTATTCCTCCTTGGAACAGATTTATGATCGCCTTCACTAACCCCTTATTATTCACATAACTGCTACTAAAAGAAACTTATTTTCGTGATCCGGGGAGACATTTCTTCTTGTGATGCTCACTTGTTCACTTTTTCTTAATTACGCCTTAGTTTCTTTCTTTATCATTTAGCAAACTTATAGAGTTTAATTTTACTTACCTATCTATACTAATATTATAATCTGGGTTACCGGTAGAGTAGAATAGTACTTTTTCCTGTACTGGTGTCGTAAGATGCGACTGAGGTACAGGAGTCGACAAATAGCGGTATAGGCATCCGAGGTAGCGATTAGCCAATAGCGAGGTAGCCAATTATGCGATGAGTATTATCTCAAATGGGTATGAGCAGCAGCATTATTACCGCGAAGCTACACTCTGTGATTATTTCTTGGTTGCTGTTTCCAGCTGTAGACATTTTACAGCTGCTATAATGATGACTTTATAACCCTATTTCTGATGTACGATATTTTATGTATATATATATATATTTATATCATATGCATTTATTGCGTTTATTTATGCAAATATGTATGCCACGTTTATTTATTTTGTATATATATTGCCTGCACCACTATATATATATATTTTTTCTGTTTTGTGTAATGGTTGACTGGGATATAATGCTATCTGGCATTAAGTCCGCCATTTGTACATTTTGTAACATTTTGTGCAATAAAGTTAAATAAATAAATAAAAATGATGATGATAATGAATATTATAAACGCGGAAGTTAGTGAGTATTAATGGATATATATTTGTTAGTATTTACTACAAAAACTAATTTTAATACAATTTATATAACTAACGATAATATAGCTAATTTTGATGTTATATACAGGCTATTAATTAATAAAGATTTGTACAAAATATAACGATAAGTATTGTTTGCGCCCAAAACTTCTTATCATCGTCTTGTGTTCGTGATTATATCTTAAAAAGAAATCTTTTAATAAAATTACTTTATCGTTGGACTCTTACATTACAATACCGAAATTGTACAACTCCGTTCGTAATAATAGTATGATCCGTCCGTTTATTATGATAGCAGATTAGTTATTCCGATTTTCTGTTTGTGACGCTATTACGACTACATATCAGACCGGTTTTGATAGATTATTGTATGTATAAAGATAAAAGAAAAGAAAAGAAAACATGCGTTTCGGAGTACTAATCATATGAAGATGAAGTCGCGGGCATCAGTTAGTAAATCATATCTTTAACACTTAATGTATGTAAATTCAGTGAATTAAAAGTTCAACGACAACTGATTAACACAACAACATTACAAAGAAAACCATAATATAGTAAAAAATCAATTATACGATGAGTATTATATGCAAATGGTTGTAGGTTCGATTCTCACTCAGGACAAATATTTAAACAATGATGTTTGTATTTGTACTATGTCAGGGTGTTAAATATAAGTATTTAAATAATATATTTGTGATACCTCTGTTGTCTGATGTCAGTGACACAAGCGTTTTAAGCGACTTACCATGGAGTCAGGTCAATGTATGTGGTCCTGTGGGATTTTTAAAAATACAAAACATTCTCTTAGCGTAACTCTGTCTGTTACGTTTTCAAGACTAAACCACAGAATAATTCTCTTTAGTCATTCTCTTTAGTCATTCTCTTTAGTCATTCTCTT
>JACJUM010000875.1:19847450-20020955 GCA_020976665.1 Heortia vitessoides | reverse complement strand
TCATTCTCTTTAGTCATTCTCTTTAGTCATTCTCTTAGTCATTCTCTTTAGTCATTCCCTTTAGTCATTCTCTTTAGTCATTCTCTTTAGTCATTCTCTTTAGTCATTATTTCTAGTTGGTCTCTTTAATTAGTCTTTTAATCAGTGTATTTTTTTATATAACACCAAGTTAACAACAAGCATACAATCGGCGTGAAAGTAAACGTTACTGCAGCCTGTGAACATTTGTAATATCACATGGATATCACTGACCGTTGCCAATCGTATGACCTAAAGATTTTACATCACATAACTCAGACACTTCAGTCTCTTCTACCCTTTAAACCGGAACTCAGTAATTCGAGCACTGGTATTTAGTGGTAGAGTCAGGTAAAAGCGAGATGCTAACGCAAACAACCTTTGTATGAGGTCTACATATAGAGTTTATTCTTTATTGTAACAATCATAATCTTCTCTTTATTCCGTATTGTAAAAGTATCTGGCTATTTTATTAGCTAGTTTAATTCAAAGAACAATTATTTTTCATTTGCATACACTAGTGAGGACGTATGTCTTACCACTTAACGTATGGGTGGAATCGCTGAAAGTTTCATTGTTTCATTTTGTCACCATTCCGTTTACCTTAAAACTATACTATTTAATCTGATAATCAAGACACACTAACTCCACGCAAATGGCGAATGCAAATGACACGTGGGCAGCAGAAATTGTCATCTTAAAGGTAGGTTTAAGTGGACGTGATAAAGTTTACCCGAATTTGTAAGCGAGAATACCTGAGCCACGTCTTAGTTTGTGTTGTTTAGACGTCAGTGTAACAACACCAGGATAAATTGAATTAATAGTAAGGTTGTTTAGGGAAGCGTAGACAAGTTGAGGTGTTGCAGGAAACTTGTATACGACCGTTTTTGGTCGGGTATGTTTACAGTGTGCTGATCTATTTGGTGAGATATATACGCTTGAACAGGCAATCATTAATATCATTAGATATGATCTATTGATAACTTGATGGTTATTTCGATTATACCAAACACAGTGTTGTTATAAATGTCTGCCAGGTAACTTATATTCGTTTTTCATTCAATATCATTATGAATATATCAGCCATTGGGAGTCCACTGCTAGATATATCTAGCCTCTTCTTTCTTGGCCTCCCCAAGAACTGGATTTTTCCCCATAATTGCTGCGCTGGGCCAGCGTGTTCGCAAACGCAGAGCGCAGCTTTCGTGACGGGGACGCTACCCTTGCTCATGCCATTTCCCGCCCTATGCTTTTGAGCTACACTGTTGGTTGGATGGTTATACCGCCATCGGGTGGTTGCGGTACTTCAGATGCCTCTTGCGACACCTGGTAAAGGGAGGTACTATTCCACTCTGCCTCAAGGAAATAGATACATATATTTCATACGGTACCTCACGGGCCCGATGGCGCAGATGGTAGTGATCCTGTCTTGTGCACCTTGTGTCGTGGGTTCGATTCCCACCCAGAGTAAATATTTATATGATGATATTTGTGTTTGCTCTGTGTATGGGTGTAAAATATATGTATTTAAGTAGTATATTTGTGATTCCTCTGTTGTCTGGCATTCGTAACACAAGTGCTTTAAGCGACTTACCACGGAGTCAGGTCAATGTATGAGATGTTGTGGGAATTTATTATTATTATTATTATGTTTCATAAATACCTCACGGCATATTACAGAATGTACAAATGGCGGACTTAATGCCAGATAGCATTATTTCCCAGTCAACCATTATACGAAACAGAAAAAAATACATATAGTGGTGCAGACAATATATACACAAAAAAGACAAACATTACATACACATTTGTATAAATAAACGCAATAAATAAATATAATAAAAATATATATATAAAATTTATATGCATCACGAAGTCTTTGTTAAAATACACGTTACCCTGTAACTAATTTTTAATTTAAGATTAGAGTCAAGAGTTCATAAAAGTAAATTCGATGGATTATTGAAAAACAAGTTTGATTTAAAATCAACTCTTAGACTGACTTTCGAAACCATTAAGACCATACATGATTCCAATAAACTTAAATATAGATTTTTAAAAATTGATATATAAATATATTTTTATTACCAAACAGTCTTTTGTACAAGCCAAATATCTGCAGATACTTATAAGAACATAAAAGCTACCTTTTAAGGCCTATAAATCTAAACACAGCTATTTATCAGAACATTAAATCGTAGCTGAAAGAAGCAAACTTTTGGTTAGAGCAGGGATTAACAAATACTTTTATTTACGGTCCGTAAGGTTAAAAAATTAGACTTATACACACACACATACTTAAACCTTCATTATACTTGTTCATTTATCTATTTAGATAAGATAATAGAAAAATAATGTATTATAACTACTTTTAACGGCTCTTAAACGCGGTGTATTTAAATTTTCACATTTTTATTTTGTTCTGGCTTTTGTTAGCTTTACATTTGGCAATTAAAATTATTCAAATTTCAATAGAGAAGTAGGTCATAAAATATCACCTACCTAGCTGGTGATATATCTAACCAAAAACCATGACCAATTTCACAGCACTGCCAAATTACTACATTGAATATAAAAAAACCAATATAATTAAAAATTGTGCGGAATTTTTTTTTTAATCAATTTTCGCAACCTCCCATACATGACTCCGTGGTAAGTTGCTTAAAGCACTTGTATCACGGACATCGGAAGAATCACAAACATACTACTTTAATACACATATTTAACACACGGACACATAACTAACATAAATATTAGTCCTGGGTGAGGATCGAATCCACGACCTTTAGCACACGATGTAGGATCGTCCATCACCATATAGTATTTATAGAACATAAAAAAGTAGTACAAAACATAGCTTCGCGACGGAAACGCTGCTGCCTTCCTCGCCCTGTTGCATTTCACCTACGCTTTTTCTGGTGGATATACCGCTATCTGTCAATAATTTTACCTAATTCTCCTACGATAGGGCTTCCGCTGTCATTAGAGACAGACCTCCTTTAGAAGTTGAGTAACATAGTAATAACATTGGAATGTCCGTTTGTAATATTATAATAACTGCTTTTCACGGCTGGAGTGATTAGGTCGACACTTTCATTGGCAGATAGTTGATGTAGAATTGAGTAACTTAGGCTGTATAACATCACGCTATGATTAATAAGAGAGCATCAATCAATCGTGTGGCAAAAACAGGGGGATAATGTATGTTTTGAGGAGAGTAG
The DNA here is from genome assembly GCA_020976665.1 of Heortia vitessoides. Taxonomy (NCBI): domain Eukaryota; kingdom Metazoa; phylum Arthropoda; class Insecta; order Lepidoptera; family Crambidae; genus Heortia; species Heortia vitessoides. The sequence goes on along the minus strand of JACJUM010000875.1, from coordinate 20,017,716 downwards.
GCTGCCCAAAGTCACGTGGACAAAGTCAAGAATACAGCTAGTATTTAAATATAATTGCAGGAATTCAAACAACGTCTAAGTAACTTTTAATAATTTATTCTTAATCTGAGTGCAGATATGATAATTATAAAGTTCGCAGGGGTCATTTCATTTCTCATCATACTTCGTACTGCGATTTAATTGGGTTTAAAACGTGATTCTAATTTTGAGGGCTGTTAGTTTTGACTTCCTTCAACTTTTATCCGTTTGGATATCGACGGTCAACAATTCAATTGGAGTTAGGGATATATGGGCAAAAATATTGTGTTTAATTATTTCTAATTTTTATTGATAGTTTCAACTAAACGAGCAATTTCAATAATACTTATATAGTATATAATAATGTTAAAACGAATTAATTGTTATTATTGTACATTCTGTTCTTCTTATAAGCCTGTTTATTGTCCCTTACGACAAATGAATTTACGACCGTCGATATATGCGTAGAATAACAAATTCACACAACATCTCATTGACCTAATTTCGAAATAAGTCGCTTAAAGGACTTGTGTTGTTAACATCAGACAACGGTAGAAACACAATTATTATATTTCAAAACATATTTAACACCCAAACATAAAACAAACACAAATAAGTGTAATGTTTGTCCAGGGCGAGGATAAAATACACGGACCTTGGCGCACAAGATTTGAACGCTTCTCATCTGCACCTTCGGGATCGTCAATTTATAAATATCGCGTTTCCTCCTTATTGTTTTCTCACCTCCCAATTCAAAGTCTTCATAACGTATTTTCTTACTCATTATTCATCATTATCATATCAACGATAGAAAGTCCACTGGTGTACATCGATCTCCCCAAGATAGGGGGATCTTAACCCGTAATTGCCACTTTGGGCAGGCGTGGTGGTAATCGTAGAGTGCAACTTCGCGACATAGATGCTACTGCCCATCTCCACTCTGTAGTATTTCAGCTGTGCGGCTTAGGATGGATATACCGCCATCTGTCGGTTCCAGTACTTCTGTCGTCTCTTACGACACCTGGGACAAATGGAGTAATATTTTACTTCGCTGATACCCTACGGCTTTCATACTAAATGTATGTATGTATATGTATGTATAAATGTATGTATAACAATCAAAATTAATTCTACTTTCCGTTATCTCTTTAAGAGATTTCCAAAGGGGGTAAGCGGCCTCCATCTAGTACAATCCTACGTTCTAGTCAGATCGTCTATATATCAATCGCCTATACTATCTTGCAAACTGTATGCTTGTTTGTCAAACTGGTCTAATAATAATTAAAAAAAAGTTAATCAAACCGTCTCTTAAAACTGTCAAAAAGTTGTTTAATTTTAGTTTTAAACGCATATATGTTAAAAGATATTAAATAGCCGTGAAGTACCAGCAGAGTAAAATAGCACCTTCCTCTATTCTATGTATCGTAATAGGCGACTAAGGTACCCGAACCGACAGATGGCGGTATATCCATCCGAAACAGTGTCCCACAAATGCACAGCTTGTGGATTGGTAAAACTCTCCTTTTTTGGAGAGATATATGTCCAACAGTAGACTTCCAATGGTTTCCATGATAATGGTGATACGCTAAAGTATTTTATTCTTATTCTTTTCTTTTAATATACTGATCAGCCAAAGCTATTTAGAGACCGAAGGAGACACTCCAGCTATTTGCATTAGAACTAATTCGTATTTCACAATAGTGCCGGCGATCTGAAACAAAATACAGAGATAAAAAAGTCGCCAGTTCAAATTTAGTGTTGTATTTGTTTGTATTTCAAATTTGTGTCAAACATTTGTACATAAATAAAAAAAAATCAATACTTATCTAGACTTTCTTAATATTTTCTTAGTTAAGTTAATAAGATATGTATTATTACGTTGGAACTGATTTGATCTGACCTGTGTGTCGGGTAACTCATGCCTAATTATTTACTGACAGTCCCGATGGCGTATGTGCTGGCGTGCTGCTGTCTTATGCGCCAGAGGTCGTGGGTTCGATCTCCACCCAGGACAAATATTTATTTATATGGTGATGTTTATGTTTGTTCTGTGTCTCGGTGTTAAATATATGTATTTAAGTAGAATATTTGTGATTTCTCCGTTGTTTGATGTCCGTTACTAACTGCTTTAAGCGACATATCACGGAATCAAGTCAACGTATGAAATTTTGTGGGAATTAATTTATTTATTTAAGTATGTTTATTTTACTCTCAAACGCAAAATAAACACATAAATATTCTAATTGGATGAGGATCGAACCCACGGCCGTTGGCACATATTTGCAGGTTTAGTTTGTGGTTGTACAAGCGTCTACCATCACGTAGACCATATGATTATTGGTCAACCTGGCCACTAAAAAACAATTTACTTACTAATAGACACATTCACTTACTGATAACACCATACCGCGTTTCAAATAAAAAAATGCTAATCCACTTAAAGCAACATCGTCAGAATGGACTTGATCAAGAAATCGCTGCATCTGCAAACATAATTGGTTTGATACTGGTAAAGGATATTTAAAGTTAAAAAGGGACACTTTTACAAAGATAGTTCATATATGTCAATAATATAATCAGACAACAGACGCATCACAATTATAATACTTAAGTGTATATTTTTTTTTTTTTTTTTTTTTTTTTCCCTTATTTTGTATAAATATATATATATATATATATTTATACAAAATAAGGGTAAGAAACTAGAAAAAATTTTATAATGAAATGACTGTAAAATTAACCTCCTAAGAGGGTAAATCACGGGTGCAAAGTTAGTGTGAAACTTTTTGAGCTCCACTGCTTCGGGTAGATATACCGCTACCTGTCGGTTCCGGTACCTCAGTCGCCTGTTACGACTCCTGGCACAGGTGGGGGTACTATTCTACTATGCCCGTACTACACGGATTTACAGCGTACATACCTCAGCACAATACGAGTCCGAAGACATTTGGTACAGCGCATATGCGGTTCTCTTGCTTTCAGAGTGTATGCGCGCCGCTACAATTATCCCGACGACCGACCTCGTGACAAGAAATACGAGAGAGTATACGAAGTATACCGTCTGCGTGTAACCCACAATAAGCCTGGGGATAATGACAGCATCACTTATTTGTATAATATTGCCTAAAATACGTGCGTGCACTCTTAAAAAAAAATGTTTTTAACTGCTTAAACGTGGTTTATTTAAGTTTGCAGGTTTTGTTTAAATTACAAGATACAGTCAGCGCCTATTACGTTGAATTATATTTATATTATAATTACGTCATTTGGAAAGCTAGTTAAAAGTCAATTAAACCGCGTTTTAAGCCGTTAAAATATAATTTTATTATGCTTCTTGTATGTCATTTGGTTAGAAAAGAATTAAAAAACAACTGAAAAGTCAACGCCAAATTATGTAGTGGCAATTTTTATAGTACGAGCATAAATAGGTTATCACCAATTACTGATAATAAACTTAAAATTTGAAACAAAGGAAAATAAAAACGAGTTAATCTAGTAATTATAAAACCTTATAAATCTTGACCCTATACATAACCACTTTGAAAATTAAACGTTCCATATAAAATTTAAAAGTTATATAAATATACCATACAAATTATTTTGCAAAATCCGGAACGTTATCAAAACTGTAGGTATCTTTTATTAGAAAATCGTATATAGGAGCTCTTGTCAAACGAGTTGCATGTAATATGCAATTTGATTTCTGTTATTGATTAATTCACTAGTATTTGTAGAGACTTGAAAATAATGTGACAGAATAAAGATTAAGAAAAAATAAAAAAGTTGGTTACCCGGTTGTTTTCTGGCTTCCATTCAGGCAAGAAGGAGCTGCTGTTCCTCCTCCGCTGAAATTTATGTAATATATTTTATCCTAAAGTATTATAAGTTAATACCGTTGTGTTTCTACCAGAATAGAAAAGTACCACCCCTGTATCAGGTGTTAGAAGTGCATAAGATACCGGAAACGACAGATGCCGAAGTCCAAATGCAAAAGGATGGCAATGATGACATCAACATTTTCTCCGCGAAGTTACGCTCTGTATTTATTCCCACTCCCGCTAAGCGGCAATTATGGAGGAAAGTCCTCCTCTCGAGCTAGGTCTAAGCCTATGTCCAGCAGTGGGCGTACCACAGCTGCTATAATCATGTAAGGATATACAATCGAATAAAGCATTCGCTAACCGTGAATATGAAAGTATCGTGAATATGAATGTAAAAGTAGTTGTGTTACAAGACTAATGAAAAATGAGATTTGATGATGAGATTCCTTGGTTAATATTTATTCACTAGAACTGAACACTCAAGTTTCATGTCATTTGTAATAATAATAAGTTTTATTTTCTCACACAAATATGTAGCATACAAAGTTTTCATAAGTTTATAGGAAACTGGTGTCTGAGCTAAGCAATGCTACTGCATATTTTTTTATAACACGGAGCTTATCGTATTAAAAGATGTTGATTTGGCTTATTATGTAGTACTACTTATATCTATGTGCTTTAAATTTTTCAAGTTTTAATTTTTAAGGATAAATAGATCTCCTATACTTTTTATCGGTCTATAGTCTTTGGTAGATTGATTGATTCCATTATTCATAACAAAATTACTCGTATAAATGTTTTCAAGACAACATAACAACCAATCCGTCGAGCAAGAAATGTATATAAATATATGAACCGTGTTTGAAACCCGTTAATGAGTAGTTCATAAAAAAACATACTTAATACGTGGTCAATTATATTAGCTGATGAAATTACATTAGATGATCAACTTACTCCAAAGAATGCAGCAATTGTAAGCAAATGAAAAAGAGGTTGTTTGCAGACGAAATGAAGATTACCCCTCCTATGACGTCATCGATCTTCCGCACCAGAGATGTGATTTTGCCGTAATCCTCTCTCATAACGCGCCAATATGCCGGTGGAATATACTAGAAACATTATTTGAAATATATATAAATATAAAATAATATTTAACAGTCTCTAATAAAAGGAAAATGTTTTCATAAAAAATGAAATTTTTTAAAATAAAAATTATCTCAAATTTTGTAACGAGATTAGTATCTAGTGCCGTGAGGTACCATCAGAGTAGAATAGTACCTCCCCTGTACCAGGGTACTACTGCTATTACCCTGAGTACTCTTATGAAACCTGTTTCATAAGAAGAGGTACCCTGATACTCTTATGAAACCTGTTTCAGGCGACTAAGATATCAGAATCAACAGATGGCGGTATATCCATCCGATACAGTGTAGCTTAAATACATAGGGTGGGGTTGATTAGCAGCATTCCCGTCGGCAAAATTCCCCCTTTCTTGGGAAGGCCTATGTCCAGCAGTGGACTTCCAATGACTGTAATAAATATAACTAAGAACAATATTTTTTTGTACTTATAAGTTTCTTAATATCAAAAGTCGGGATCGGTCATTTCATTAAGCTTGTTTTCGTTATAAAGTGCAGACGCACATTTTTCTAATTAACAAAATCTATCTCACTCACTTTTCCGTTGGCAGCTGTGATTCTTTCATTTACTTTTTCTAGACGAGACTTCAAATAAACGCTGATGCATATAATGAAGACTCCAGAAAAATTCCAGTTAAAAGTGCACTGCACATTTATAACCTGTTCGATTAAAACAGTGTTGAATAAATCTACTGAAAAGTATCACTTTATATTGATCTTTTAACGACAGTAAAGAGTATTTTGATATCATAGATAAAAGTATAAACAATAATAAATAACATCTCACACATTGACCTGACTCCATGGACATCAGATAAATATAACACAACTATTATTTGTATAAATGCTTATCTTGATTGTCTAAATCTATCCCCCCCCCCCCCAAAGTCTAGCAGTATATCTATTCAAAACAACATAGCTTAAATGTAATAAAAACTAAAAGGAGCAATAGGATAACCATTACAAAGTTGCGATCTACAATTGCTTTTATGCAACAACAATACATTGCGCACCATTTACGATCACTTCGATTCTAGAACAGTATTCTTACTGGCCAATTTAATTACTAAAAGATATATATATTATACTTGCACTGTATGTATTTCAAGATTCTATTACAGTTTCTTTTTTAGTTTTAATAGTGTTTCATGTCTTTACGTGTTTTTTATTTTTATTCTTACTACTTCATGTTTTAAATTATGTTTTCCAAACAAATCTCATGCAAAGGTTGCCTGGAAGAAATGGCGCTATGCGATAAAACCGCAAATGGTACTTGACTATATGATATTATTGTCTGTAAATTTAAGGTACAAAATTAAGAGTATTACTATTATGCTTATGTATGTATGAATTATTAGATGTAAAACTAATACATGCTTTTACCTGAGTCATAGTACCAATTATTATATCATATGGTACATAGAAGAAAATCCACGGAAAGCGATGGGTAATGAAGTTTTCATACGCTGTAAATTTGGTAGATTCTGTGACACAGTCCATTATATTAACAAATCCCACAATGAGCCAAAGAATGTGTTCCACTGAAAAGAAAGTAATGAGAAAATATGACTACGTAACGACTGTAACGAGAAAGAGTTTTTAATGTTAGAATTTCGCAAATAGATAGTTGGAATATCAGGCAGATTTTATTGGTACTTATAGTTTCAATCTGTCAAAACGGGGAGTGGTTTGAAGTGCGCATCTTTCCTCTGGTGACCCAGCACTAGGCTCATTGAAAATCTAACGTACTTTATTCAATGAAGTAACTCATACGACTTCAACAAGAGGGGAGTAAAGTACCAGAACTAACAGATGGCGGTATATCTATCCGTAACAGTGTAGCTCAGATGCACAGGACGGAGTGGGCAGTAGCATCCCCCTCGTAAAGCTACGTTTTGTAATTGCCAACTTGCCTATATAGCAAATTTATATATTTTTTGGGCAGGCTTATATCAAACAGTGGACGTCCAATGGCTGATATAATAATGATGATGATGACACATAGAACATTTTCAGTTTTATACTAAAGGATCAATCAATACGCTTAAGTTTACATTTGTGAAAAATAATGAATGGAATACTTACATAAAGCCAAACTAAGGTATACAATACAAATGGCATTGCATTTCCAGACGAGATATTTATCGGTGTTGGGATCAGCAGCTTCCAATCGGGAGATATGTTGACAAAGTTCAGGCCACTTCATGGCTATACGAAAGAACAAGATTGTGATTATCGTATTTGTACTATAGAATACTGTAGAAGCTGAAAACCAAAAGACCATGAGGTGAATTTAAAAATTGCATTATTTTAAAATTTACATTGCTAATTTGCACAAATTTTTTAATACATATATACGTATATATTCCTGATTCTGAGATAAGTCGCTCAAGCAATTGTGTTAAAGACTTTAGATAACAGAGGAATCATAAATATAAGTAATACTTTAATACATTTTTAACACCAGATACAAAACAAACATCAATATTTATAAAAATATAAATTTACGCGACTTCTAATACTTTAAAATAAGTAAGATAAGAAGGAATTATAATGATAATCCTTATATGCATTTATAACAGATCTAGAAGAAATACAAATGTTTGTCCTGGGTGGGGATGGACCCCACGACCCTTGGTGAATAAGATAGAATTACTACCATATACGCCACCAAGTCCGTATGAATTATAAATGATACTAGACATTTGATTTTTTACTTGCCATAGGAAGTAAGAGAAGCATCACCTCTGATGAGTTTCAAATAACAGAAGAATAAAAATATAATTTGTCCCATGATTGAGATGATGCTGTAGAAACTCTTCCATGACCTAACGGAGAACCTGAAAAACGTGATATTTTATAATATTTACTACTATAGTAAGTCTATTCTTATATCGGTTATATGACGCGATTTAATTTACTTTAAATATTTTTTATTCGACGTTTCTAAAATCGATAAGCAACAGCTTTAAAAAAAATACCAAATGATTCAATAATATTTCTTTCAATATTAATTTTAATATATATTAATTTAATAATAATATTAAATTTTATATATATAAAGTAGTTACTTTAATTTTGATGCATCAATTTCACTGATTCCTAGGACAGGATTGAGTCCAAAAAACTGCCCAATACGAATTGTAAGTTCCATTAATTCCTGAAATGTCGGTAACTTGTCTTTCAGCACACTGGCCGAGGCCAAGTACTCCCTTGGTATATTGTATGGTGCATTAGGTATATTAATGTGAAAACCATCTGGAAACAACAAATGTATTTATATCTATGTATCATCCTATCAGACATTGGAAGTTTACTGCTGGACATAGATTTCCCCATGAAAGTGGGAATTTGCCCATAATTGTGGCGCTGGGTGAGCGTGTTGGCAATTGTAGGGCGCCGCCAATCTTTTTGTTATGGTCCTTAACCTTATTTAATAAAGACAGTACTTCACATTTACCTAGTAATTTCACTGCCTCTCTAACCCTTCAAACTAGAAAACAGCAATGCGTACACTGCTATTTAATTGTAGACATAGGTTCAAATAAGATTCCAATGCAGACGACCTATAAATGAGGTCTTGTAAATATCGTGAGGCACCGGAAGAGAAGAATAGCACCTCTTCCTGAACCAGGTTTCGTAAGAGGCGACTGAGGTAAAGGAATCGATAGATGGTGGTATATCTGCCCCAAACAGTGTACCTAATTAAAAAAACAACAGGGAAGGATGGGCAGCATTCCCGTCGTAATACTACGCTCTGCTATTGCCACCACGTTTGCCCAGCGCAGTACTTATGGATAAATTTAACCATTCTTGAGTAGGCCTAAGCCTGACAATAGACTTTCTGTACCAATCATTTGATTAACAACTAACAGTATATCAAAGCTGCACTTACAATTGAAATTGAATCCGCTCATATATTTTGGTTTGCTTAAATCCATTGTGTCCTGCAATAGCTTCGTGCGGGATAGATTAAGTATTGCTTTTTCATCAATTTAGAGCGAGGCATCCGATAGAGTTAATTGCTTTTGTGCACGAATACAATATGTATATTCTTTTAGATAGGTAGTTATTTCATTGTCTGGTTAAGTTACATATTTATATGGAAAGAAATAAATAAATTCCCACACCATCACATAAATTGATTTGACTCTTGGTAAGTCACATAAAGCATTTATGTTACGGATGCCAGATAACAATGGGATCACAAATATGCTACTTAAATACATATGTTTATCAAATAACACAAGCTCAAATATTTTCATATAAATAATTGCTCTAGGTAGGAATAGAACCCAAGACCCTTGGCACATAAGATAAGGCGTCATCGGGCCCGTCGATTTATATTCCTTTTTTTTTATTAAAATTGCGAGATATACTTAACGTCAAATTAGACAGAATTAAATTTAGAGGCAAAGTGACTAGAGGTATTTACTTTTTACAGAATGCACTATAAATATATGTTGCACTGTAAACTAATGTACCATTACTACGTGATAAACTCTGATCATATATTTGATACTAAATAAAATGCCGAGTTGTATGGGCAGAGTAGAATAATACTTCCCGCAGTTATTGTAATAGGCGATTAAGATACCAGAAGCGTAAAATCCACACATAGTGCATTTGAGCTACTGGGCGGGGATGGGCAGCAGCAATCTTTTGCTAAATCTATGTTCTCCGATTGCCAACGCTTGCCCAGCGCGGCAATAATAGGCACAATTCTGTCCAACAGCGGACTTAATGATGCGGCGGCTGAAATAATGATGGTGATAATGAAATACAATAAATTAATGAGTTTAAAACCGGCTCTTGAATTTATCACCGCGTTTTTCATCTTACATGTATATTTAGGACAGATTTAACATTCATTAATCAATATTTAAGCAAGATTATCTTGGGGCTTAACTATAAAATAGTTATTCAAATAAAAAATATATAAAAAGATGGACGAACGTATTTGTTTTTATCATTAAATTCTTTGGATATGATTAATGCAGTGACAGTATCAAATCGTAATACTTTTATTGATTTATAGTGACCGACACTAATGGATTTTAAATGTCTCTTGGTGTTGCCATTTTGAATAAATAACACTGAAAAAAGTCACTTAGGAAGATATATTTTAGTACGATAACAATTATAATGTTAGATGTGCAGTTTGTGATGCACTATTCTTTGTAATAGCGATAAAATTGAAATATTAAAAAAAAGTTTAATAAACCGCTTTTTAAAGTCGTGTGGTCCTTTAATTTTTTAAGACCTTAGTAGACAATGGCCCATGCTGGCCCACTACAGGCCATTGCCATTGTGTACAGGGTGTACACAATGGGTACACCCATGTGTACAAAAGGGAGTTGTCGGTCTTTTGGGCACACTTCAAAGGAATCGTGGCGTAGCGTGGCCTGTGGTGTTCACGAAATCGGCCATTGTTTAGTTTGCCCTTTTTTGTTGCGTGTTAGAAGTAGAATTGTTGATCGCCCAGAATGCCAGCGTCGTAACGTACCTTGTCCTATTACGATCAATGGTCGGCATCCGCTATCGCCTTTTGCGCCATTTCATTTTTATAACTGTGTGAAGATACACACTTTTGTAATACTTGTGGACGGTATATATATAAATAGCCAACACGTTCATTGACACTGCACATGCATTCGTATAACAGAGCAGTACACCGCGTTTGCTGACGAACGCGTGCAGTCCCTGCACCATCGAGCGATAACCGGCAGCCCTAGAGCTGCCAGGCTAACTCCATCCGTCCTCTTTTGCTGAATTTCATAATTAAATTCCCCCCCAACTCGGGCGCGAGCCTAGGCCGAGCCTCTAGAGGCACCCCCGCTCCCGCTCAGATCCCGCGAGACCGTAGCTAAACGCGCGGTCACGACCGCGGCGTACGCAGGATAATTACGGGTATCGGACCTCTCATCTATAAGAGACCCCGCCCTCTTTTTTCGGTGGCGCTGGAGTTGACGTCTAAGAAGACCAGCAATAGGTTCGTCCAAAAATAAATAGCCGCGGCTGTAATTACATCTACGTCCATCGCATGTGCTTTGCCATGCAACAATGAGACATGCGCCTATGTGTGAACACCAATTGATTATGGCCTACACTTGTTCATTGTAGAGCGTGGCCCATCACAGGCCATTGTGTACTAGGGCCTTTAATGCTTTCCTACGCTATAAAATAACCACCTGGATAATTTCAAGTTTCTAACCCTTATAGTTTAGGTCCATTGTTGATATGTCAGTCAGTCAACTTCTACTTTTATATATATAGACTTACAGATTAAATTTTAGAGATCCCTATTTAAAATAGAAATATGTAAACTTTAGATTTGTACATTTGTACGTTACAAAAAAATCAACTCGAAAATCTACTGGCCCGATTTTAAAAACACTTTCTCTGTTAGATATGCTAACAGGAAAGGGCGACTTTGTAATATTTCAATTTTATGAGTTCAACTTCGTCTTCACAACAAAGCGAACTTTAAAAATTTCTGAATTTATACTAACGGTACCCGAGGGGTACCGGCGGAGTAGAATAGTACCTCTCTCTGAAGTAGATGTCGTAAGAGGCGACTAAATTACCAGAACCGACAGATGGCGCTATATCCATCCTAAACGGCGCAGCTGTAGTGAGGATGGGCAGCAGTATCCTCGTTGCAATGTTGCACTCTGCGATTGCCACCACTTCTGCCCAGCGCGGCAAGTAGGGGGAAATACCCCATATCTTGGAAGGCCTATGTCCAACAGTAGACTTTCTACCGCTGATTTGATGATAAATAAAAAAAATTGTTTTGCAGTAATATGGGCAGGTTTATTATATTTAAATACGTTCATGTATTATACAATGATAAATGAAAGCTCAATAATAATTACAAATGTTGTTCTAATTTAAAATTTCATAATACAGGAAAAAATCCAAAATGGCGGCGCTTCCCTTTCCACAGCGCGCGATACGACTTTGTTGTCGGTTATCGTAATGAATTCTTTAGTCCTTTAGCTATGCTATCTTATTTTTTAATTTTGGATGTAAAGGAAAGATTTGAAACTTGAACTCCAAACTGTCCTTCGATATTATTATCTGTGATTTTTTGGATTGCCCCGTGAAAGTTGTCAGTAAAAGAAGAATGAATACAATGTCTTGGTTCGATCCAATTTATTTAAAAGTAGTCAAAACAAACACACGTTGGAAATAAATTGAATCATGATTGCTTTCATAACCAGAAACGTTTTGGTTGTAAAAAGTTAGTATTGTATTCCGTAAATTGTGTGCACTCTACTCATTGATCACTCGATGCATTGACGAAAGACGTTAGGTACTACAAGGATAAAAAATAAACATATGCAACGCTATCGGATTATTGGCAATCTATGTCATAAAATAATATGAAAAACAAAACAATTTAATTATCGAGATTTGAAAATCATTTTTTTTATTTCGTGTACATAACAGATAACTAACCAAAAGTAATATTCTTTTATATCATCATAGCAATACAATGTCACTGAATCAATGTAGGTAGGTACATAAAACACAAATCCTTTGCCTTCCGTACCTTAGTACAAGGCTGTGGTATATAGATTCTTGTAGGCGTTATCCAATCTCAGTTCATTTATTTAAAACTTAGAGATTCTTTATACTATTTCCCTTTAAAAATGCGTATATACTGTTATTCAAGTTTTACATAATAGTTTCTTTTATTTGTATTGTACATAGCAAATTACGCAACTACATTTTTACGGGCTAGCTACCTTCATTGCCGAGATTACGTTACTTTGTTGGGAAATATCGTTTATTTTCACGACCTAGGTCAAGAAATTATGACTGGATTATAAAAACTTTAGATTGTTGTCCGGTGAACAGCAACAACATAACGACACACATTCATTACTCGTAAATTCGAACCCGACGGCGCTGGTGGTCGTGTTCCTATCTCGTGCGCCAAGGGTCGCGGGTTCTCAGGATAAATATTTATACGATTAATATTTTTATTTGTTCTATGTCAGGGAGTTAATTTTATGTATTTAAGTATCATATCAGTAATTCCACTGTTTTCTTATATCCGTAACACAAGTAATAATTTGGCTATTTTGGAGCCGGGTCAACGTAAAGATATCGTCAGAATTATATTATTTATTTAAATTAATGAAGATAATCCAACTCACGGAAAAAAAATTACATACATGTAAGATTGATAAGCCGTAAGGTACCGGCAGAGTAGAATTGTACCTCTCCCTGTACCAGGTCTCGTAAGAGGCGACTAAGGTACCAGAACCGACAGTTGGCGGTATATCCATGCAAAAAAGTCAGCTCAAATGTACAGGGCAAGGATGGGCAGCAGCTTCCCCGTCGCAAAAGCTGCTCTCTGCGATTGCCAACATACCCCCTATCTTAGGGAGGCCTATACCCAACAGTGAACTTTCAATGGTATGATGAAGAGTGATACAAAATATTGTTTAAGTCCACAATAGCAAGGCTCCATTTGAATCTGGGGAGATAAATTCAAAATGGCCACCAAATATTATATTGGACGTCTAATCACGTAAAGCAATAACTATAATCAGATTCATACCTCTAGGAGTCAGGCCCGCCCTTTATGACAACCTATCGAATGACCGACCCGGGGTCGGTACATTTGCATATCAATATCAACCGGCACAGTTTATGCAAATGGTCACTTGGGAATTTTGAAGATATCACGCCAGTTAGTTCTAAGTCGAGAAATTAAAGATATCACTGACATGTTAAAAAAGGTTGTTGAAATTATGTGCATATAATGTATTTGTAGTAGAGCTTAACAGTATTCCTAAAATAATAATACTACTTATGTCATTACAAAGAAGAACTGTACTCAAAGTTTGAGTTGAGCATTATAGCATGCTTAATAGGACAATGCAGCTCAAATGCACAGAGCGGGGATGGGCAGCAGCATCTCCAACGCGCAAGCTGCGCTCTGCGATTGCCAACACGCTTGCCCACCGCGGCAATTATGGGCAATTCCCCCTTTTTTGGGGAGGCATAGGTTCCACAGTGGACTTTTAATGGCTGGTATGACGAAGGAGATTCTTCTTATTCTTGGGGCCGTAATTATATAATAAACTCAATGTTCAACTAAAAATATACAGAAGTAATAGATGGTCATGCAGATAGATGGTATGCCAATATCTTCAACCACTCACATATATGGAAACAGAAAGTCTTTTACGTATATTGCCATAAATTAAACAACACACACACTTCCAAACTTAACCATCTTTTTATTATTTTCTATATTTGTAATGTCTTGTCTATATAAATATGATCGGCTTATTATTGTGTTCCATCCATAAATGTCATAATTTCTAATTGCCTTGCTTTTTTGTTTTGTTTTTTAATTGTACTGTTGTTAATTTTGGGCCTTGTAAATTGGGGGCCTGGTGACCTGTAATACGGGCCTCTGAACCTTCATGGGCGCCAGTCTTCCATAAATAATTTATATCTTTATATGTACATAATATTTATTAGCCTTTATTACATGTTATCATTTGTGGAGAGAAGAAAAGAAAATATTAAAAGAAAAATTAAGAATTAATTATACAAAAATTGAAAGTATATTTATAATAGTCTCAAGTCGAAAGTTATTGACTAATGTGTGTTACCAGCAATGACCTATGGCAGTGATATGTAGTCTCTTACCATTGTCCTTCTAAGCCAATTCAAAATAGCGGAACGAGCTATGGAAAGGGTAATGCTTGGAGTTTCTTTGCGCGATAAAATCAGGAATGCGGAGATTCTGAAAAATACTAAAGTTACCGACATTCCCCAGTAGATTAGAAAATTAAAGTGGCAGTGGGCAGAGCATTTGGTACGCAGAACCTTATGAAGGCCGCGTACCGGCAAGCGCAGCGTTAGGCGTCCACCCGCAAGGTGGACAGACGATCTGACTAAAACCGCTGGATAGCGCTGGTCGCATGCAACCGGAACCTATCGGATATTACTTCGGGGACCTTATGTCCAACAGTGGACATAAGGTTCCCGAAGGATGGCTGATATAATGATGATGGCTATGATGAAGAAGTAATTTCATTCACAAAATCGTACAATTTGTGTAAGGTGTATTTGTAAAATTATTCTAAAAACACAGACATTTTTCTCTAACTTCAGGTAAATATATTCAAAGTCAGTAAAGACATTCGAATTGAAAACACTTTTGTATGAAAAATATAAAAGCAAATAGAAATAGGCCGTCGGTGCCTTGATCAGCCGTGAAAAATGAAAAAAGCTTTTTATTCAAGTTGAAGTATCGTAGAATTAAAAACCATCTGTCCGTGGCAATTCGATTAATTCGACATTCCATTCGATATATCGGACGTCGATTAAGTTGTCTCGATTATCTGATTCCATTTACGGCACATGTCGAATATTGGTATGTCAGTCTGTAGCTGCCAGAAAGTTTGGACAAGTAACGATTCGTTTCGTTCATTAATATGATTCTATCTGTTAATTCCCGGGTTGTGATGCTGCATATGAAATACTTTCCATGGGCATGCTTATTGGTATATTAAAATAGAAAATGGTAAATAATTTTGTGTTTGAAATATTTTATAAGCGGAACTCATCCACAGCTCTTTTTTATATTCAGTTTTAAACCATGTAATAACTAGGAAGTTTTTTCTTCTTAATTGCTTCAAACTACAGATTAAAGAGGTGGCGCTATTTGATGGTCTACTTAAGTTCCGGTAAGTGAAGTTTCCTGAAATAGGATGGAGGTTAGAGTCCCATCTAAGTGAGACGAGTTGATTGTTTTTTAGTAAATAAATTTCGGATGGAAAAACAACAGATTAAATATACCCGCAGAACAAATTAAAGTGACTTTTTTAAACTTAAAACATCCTCTAATCATTTTTTGAAGTTAGAGGACATGCCTAAATGTGTTCCTTGAACGGTATCTTATTCTCCAATATGTCAAAATCTAATAAAAATGTACTCTCTAAAACACACAAACTAAAGATGATCTCCAGACTCTGGACCCTAAAATGCAACCCTTCATTCGCTTTCTCCATAAAACTCAAACCTTTTGACCTAAAGGGTGATAGTAACTGCCATAAACTTTCCAATCTTTGTTACGTGACTGGAAAATTCAATTCAATGTTAAACAATATGCAGACTGTTAAAAAGGGACTTTGGATCCGATTTTATAAGACGCATCTTTGAAAATTTTTCACTATCACATTCTTATAGTCATGATCAAGTGTTTACTGCAAAGGCGATTATTGATTCATGAAATGCAGTTATTATAAGGGAAATAATTGACCTGACAGAGGTTATTCTGTTATAACTAGGTACATAACTATGAGATATATACTGTGGTTTTTGGACATTTTTTACAATTGGTTCACAATTATCAAAACGTTATTACAATCGGTTTAATTAATTTTTATATTAAGTGAGGTAGGAATCCAGCATTGAATAAATAAGTGATAATGTATCGACAATAAGGATTTAAAAGGACAAAATTGACTTTATTCTAGTGTTATTTTCCAGATCCTATATAAGCCAGAGGATGTCTAATGCTGGGTTTACGGATGCCGCGAACTGGCAATCACAGAGTAACTCTCTTGGTACCTGCATAGCGAAGACTCTGGTGTTATAACCCGCTGATGTAAAGGTAAGCCATCAGGTACCGGCAGGGTAGAATAAAACCACTCCCGCACCAGGTGTTGTAAGAGGCCACTAAGGTACCACAACCGATAGATGGCGGCATATCTGCAACAGCGTGGCTCAAATGCATAGAATAGGGATGAGCAGCTGTTTCTCCGTCGTGAACATTGCGGTAATGTTGCCCGCTGAGATAAAAAAAGATTAGATAAAAAACAATTTTTATTTCATTTTCGTCATAAAACTAAGTTGTTTCTATATATTATGCGTTATATGTGAAATCTTCGTAATGTGAAAGACTTTGACGGGCTCGATAGCGCCGATAGTAGTGATTCTGTCTTGTCAATCAGAGGTTGAGGGTTCGATTCCCACCGAATAATATCAAATATATATATGATTATATTTGTGTTATATAGTTGAATGTACAAAGAATTACATGGGCAGACCTTACATTCTATCATTCATGGCACAACTATACATAGGCCTCCCCAAGATTGGAGGTATTTTGCCCATAATTGCCGCGCTAGGCAAACGTGTGGGCAGTAAAAGAGCGCAGCTTTCGCGACCGCTATACCACTATCGACCAGTTCTGGTATCATAGTTGCCACTCACAACTCCAGGTACAGGGAGAGATATTATTCTCTGCCGGGACCCCACGGCCACTAAGCAATATCCGTCTCGATTAAGTAATGTTATAAATGTTAAAGTGAGTTTGTTTGTAACTTATTCACGGTTTACTTATCCAATCTTCGTTAAATCTCTCAACGAAATATATTAAGTACCTTTCACTCCTAAAAAAGTACTATTTCAATGAGAAAATACGAAGGCGTGGATAAAATTTATAATTAAATAAAATCTTATTTAATTCTGATAAGACAGACTTTATGTAAGCCTGATTTTCTTTAAATTTATATTTACAAATAAATAAAGAAGAATTCAAAGTTCAACCATTGAAATGGAGTTTAACGTTCTTAATAAAACCCAACCCAACGTAGCCCTTGTTGATTTTCCACAAATCCATACGGTTCCGCTAAAGGGATAAGAGCCCAGATGGATTTTCTTTGAATATTTTATGATAATAAAAATAACACCCTTATGTGCCCAACACGCCTGTCAGCTTGCTGAAAATCAACAGGGCTTAATGAAGAGCGAAGATTGGAACGGTACGATTAGTTGAACAAAGACAGTTTTAACAATTCAATTCAAAATTGATATAATTATATTGTATAAATACCAGAGGTAAATAAACATAGTACAAAGGCCGACTGCATTAGTATATAAATCAAATAAAAATTTATTTTGACCTAAAAATATCAATTTTTACAATTCATAATTGAAGCGTTGTGAATAAACAGATTAAAATATTAGTGGGATATTGATGCTTATGTAGGATTACAAACCCGTATTACAGGTCACTAGGCTTCCTCACGTCCCAAACTTTTCTATCGTAGTATCATCATCATTATAACAGCCATTAAAAGTCCTCTGCTGGACATAGGCCTCTCCAAGAGAGGGGTATGTTGCTCATAATTGCTGCGCTGGGCAGGCGTGGTTGAAATCGCAGAGCGCAGTTTTTGCGACGGGGATGCTACTGCCTATCCCCGTCCTATGCATTTGAGCTGCACATTTGGGGTATACCGCCATCTACTGGTTATAGTACCTTAGTCGCCTCTTACGACACCTGGTACAGTGGGAGGTACTATTCTACTCTGCCGGTACCCCACGGCTATATAGTATGTTCATTTTAAAATAGGATAACAAAAATTTCATCTTAAAAATCATTGTAACATTAATGCCGGAAATAGAATTAGTTTTACAAAATCTAAAAAAAATCACCAATTATCGTCTCCTCACCAATTTCTAATGCAAACAAAGTACCCAAATTTTAATAGAGTAAAACTACAAGTAGTAGTTTCACCGTGATTGGTACAGGTGGCGGTATGGGCAGCAGCGTTCTCGTCGCAAAGCTACACTTTGCGATTGCCACCCCTCCTGCCCACTGTGACAATTATGGGCAAACTCCCTATTATCCAGTGAACGTTTTTCAGATGCATAAACAGATGAAGTACTCTATCATTTGCACTTCTATTGTTCATTCGAAAGCGCCCAAATAGAACAAATCTAATTAGCCAAGGAACCCCGGCTTCCCCTTTTAGATTTTATTCTTGAATAACTCGCTCCCCGGTTCCGGGAATAATCTCAGTCATAGACCGTCAAAGTATTACGTGACCTATGAGGTTTCCATTTGATAATAAGCCTTGATCGTGTGCGACGAGGTAATGAAATGTTGTACTGGCTACAGGCAATATGTGAGCCAGGGAGATTTTCCTTTACGATCTCAGTCCTAAATGAGGAGATAGTTTTTTCATTATTATTTTTAGTGGAACCAATTTCAAAGAAAGCTAAAGGAAAATGAACTCTCATTCACTTTGGTTTAAAGAATTTATTCTCATTAGAAATTTACATTTTACTTAAAATTAGATAAAATATAGGTTTATACAATACCTATTCTTTAGTTGTTGGAGCTTGATGTTATATAAATCTTTAGCAGGCTCATAAAACTTTTTACGGTTTTACATTCCTAAATGCTTATTGGTAAGTTATATCAATTAAATTTATGTAGTTTTATTTATTACTAAGTGGACAAACAAGAATACAGTCCGCATGAGAAACCATAGTAAGCGACACCGCACTATCATCTATACATATAAACAAAATTAGAATGTCTGTTTGTAATGTAAAATAACTGTTTTCTACTACATACATATGGATGTATATACGGTACATATACGTTCCGGCTAATCTCTAGAGCGGCTGGACTAATTTGGACAGGACTTTCACTGACAGATATGACTGACAGATTCTATATTACATCACGCTATGTCTGTAATGAGAGAAGCATTGACAAAATATGGCAATAACTGGCGAAAAAATTGCGTTCGTTGTGTGGGCTACGTGAAAGTTTGTAGTTCAAAAGAAAATATGCTGCCCAAAGTCACAATTCCACGTGGACAAAGCCACAGGCACAGCTAGTAAGAATAAAATATTAGTGCAATAATGGGAATTCGAAATTTTATTTATATATTATTCAGTAACTTGTTCAATTCATTATATAGAGATTATATAACAAAAAACCTTTTATGCAAAAAAAAGTTCGGATTATGTGTCAGCAATGTGAGTTGGTGCATTATAACTAGCTTTGCAAAAACTTGTTTCACTGCCACGACTTCAGCCTCGTTGTGCAGGTCTGTAGTAGTGTATTGTTTGAGGTACCAGCGTTATAGAATAGTACCTTTCACTGTACCAGGTGTCGTAAGAGGCGACTAGGTACCAGAATCAACTGATCACGGAATATCCATCCGGAACAATGAAGCACAAATGCACTGCTACAGAGATGGGCAGCAGCATCCCCGTCGCGAAAGCTGAGCTCTGCGATTGCGAACACGCTTGCCAAGCGCGGCAATAATGAGCAAAAAAACCTCCTTACACGGAGAGGCACATGTCCAGCAGTGGATATGGCTGCTGGTATGATGATGATGGTACAACTCAAAAAGCCTAGGTTTACTTTATGTAAAAACCGTTGTGCATTTTTTTATTCCATTATAATAGTCCTAGAAGCGCCTGCCCATAAAGGTAAACAGTAACCGATGATTGGTTCCACCAATGCCACACAAAATATGTTTACATAGAAAAAGATATTTTTATATTTTTAAACGTGTTTCTTTGTTTGCTACCAAAAATATTATTTTTCATAAAAAGAAAATCTTAATGAACAGAAAAACAAAACTTAAGGCGATTTATTATAGTTATTTTATGTCCTAATCCATTTACCTTTGTTTCTACTTCAAGACCAATTTTAAAATAAACCATTTCAAATTCAACATTAAACTTATAACTCAATGAATAAACTTATAAAATTAATTTCATCTGTAGAGGAGAGAATTTCTTTAGATACACAAATTTCTGTTAATATCATCAACTGCTATTATTCTTTTTCCGTTTTTGTACTTAACGAGAATAAATATAAAATTTTATTTATTTTGGATTCAGTGGAAAATCTATGCTAGCTTTTTCTATAATATTTATATACCTAATAGCATTAGTGATAAAGGTTATATAATTTGTATGTTTTAAGTGAATTTTGTATACCATAGCACAGAATTTTCTACTTTTTTTTTAATAAATTCCCACAACATCTCATACATTGACCTGACTCCGTGGTAAGTCGCTTAAAGCACTTGTGTTACGAATGCCAGACAACAGAGGAATCACAAATATACTACTTAAATACATATATTTTACACCCATACACAGAGCAAACACAAATATCATCATATAAATATTTGCTCTGGGTGGGAATCGAACCCACGACCCCTGGTGCACAAGACAGGATCACTACCACCTGCGCCATCGGGCCCGTCATACACATTTTACTTACTGTGTACAGTTTGATCCAACTTGAAAAATCGATTGCTATCTCAATTCGAATTAAAATTAACGTCATTGTGATTGCCGATTTTTCAAATCTTCATAGAATGCAAAGTTATTGGCAGAGTAGAATATCACCACACCCAGTACCAAGTATCGTAAGAGGCGACTAATGTACCAAAACCGATGGCGATGATGCCGGTATATCCATCTGAAGCAGTGTAGTTCAAGTGCACAGGGCGGGGATGGGTACCATCATTACTGAAGCAAAAGCTACGCTTTTCGATTGCCAGCACGCTTGAACAATGCGGCAATTATGGGCATTTTTTTTCCTTTCTTGGGCTGTGTCCAGCAGTGGACTTCTAATGGCTGATATTACGATGAAATGATATATTATAATAAGTCTGTTTCTAAAACATACTGTATACACATTATGTTAAAGATAAAACTGGCTGGGATTAAAATGATTGTATTAGACAGCTAGCAGCTTTAGACAAAGGTTTGTTAGCACCAATGCCGGTAAGGGTTCCATTAACACTGAACACTTCGTGTTAATGATACATTTATCAACATCTGTTTCTCCTTTGTGGTGGCTCGTGTAATGAACCTACAGTAAACTTCGTTTTACGATCCATATGAATACAAAGATTTTGCTTTTTTACTGAAACTTCCCTGTTAGATGTAATCTCTATCTGTTATGGCTTCCGTGTATTTCTCGGGACGAAATGACATTGCTTGTGTATTGAGTTTTTTTTTTGATAAAACACTGCGCGTAATTTCCGACGATAACCGGAAAATCGCGCTAGCGGAAAAGTATTTCACTAAATGTACATCCGTTATTTACATTTGATAAAATAGGAAGCCTTTGTATGTATTATTATCATTCAGGTTCATATAATAATCATTACAACGAACCGGATAACAAATAATGAGATAGACACAATTGCAAATAAACAAAACTGATGATTTTTATTTTTTTATTTACTATAATCGTTAATAATTGATAAAATATAAAGTCTCCTTTATTTTATGAAGTCACCAAACAAGCTTACAGTCCGCTTGATGCTAAAAACGTGACCGCTTCCTATAGTCACTCATGTCATCTCAAAGATATCACTAACGTGTCACTAACATTGTGAACTGAAGATACAATGTCACATTTACCCAATCATTTAACTGCCTCTCTCACCCTTTAAACCCGAATACAGATATGCAAACACTGCTATTTGGCGGTAAAAATATGTAAAAGTGAGGTGTCAATGCAATATTTGTAAAAGATCTTCTTCTAAAAAGAAAAAACATTATAGGTTTATCAAAGTTACATTTATTATTCATTCGCTCCTGCTATAGTCGCCGTCTGGTACCGGCGGAGTAAAAATACCTCCCTCTATATCAGGTGTCGTAAGAGGCGACTAAGGTACCAGCACCGATAAACGGTAGTATATCTATCCAAATCACTGTAGCTCATAAGCACAGGGCGAGGATACGCAGCAGTATCCCCATCGCGAAAGCTGCGCTCTGCGATTGCCAACACGCTTGCCCAATGCGGCGATTATCGGAAAATTCCGCTATTCTTGGGGAGATCTATATCCAGCAGTGGACTTCCAATGGCTGGAATGATGATGATGATAATAGTCAAAGGATTTAGAGTTACCGTGTTTCAAGACTCACTAGTGATATCTTAATTATATCTTAATCGTATAGATACCGAGGTGACCTTTACAATATGCCATTTAAGTGTACAACTCGCGTTGCGTTAGAGCATCTCTGTCGCGAAAGCTGTGCTCTGCGATTGCCAACATGCTCGACTAGCTCGGCAATTATGGGCGAAATTCCCCCTTTTGGGGACGCCTATGTCCAGCAGTAGATTTCCAATGGCTGGAATGATGATTTTAGTGTAAATACACTTAATAACATTTTGCAGCATTACGTTTTTGTAGCAACGTTCGCTCGCTCTCATCACCTAACACCTTATACGAGTACAAGTATCAAGCTATTTAGTCATATAACATCGTTGTTGGTGTTTTTGTATTTTTGACCAGATGGCGCACATGGTAGTTATCCTTATGCGCCAAGTTTTGTGGGTCGGAGTGTACGTTGTTAATGATAAAATAATCCATTAAATCCAAAAAAAGCCTTTACTTGAAAACTAAAATTAATCTTAGTTTTTAGGTTTTTAGATCAAGATCGCTATATCACTTAAAGATTAAGAATTTAGTTCGTTTTACGCATTGCAAAAATAATGAAAATAAATTATCGTGGTGTACCGATAGTGTAATATAATGCAGTTACCATGGGCAATATATATACCCATATAAATACCTATTTAATGATATATAGTTCTACAAAAGGTGAGAAACAGGTTCCCATCCGGAAGTTGCGTTCTGCGACTGCGACTCGACTCTTCCCAGTGCGGCAATTATATGCAAACTCTTTACTTGCTTAAAGAGGCCTATGTCCAACAAAAAGACGTTTCGCGTGTCCTAAGGTGCTGTTAAAGTGAAAATCAAGTACAATCTTCACTTATGCATAAACACTAGACCAAATATAAATTAATAATAAACATATAATATTTATTAAATATATATAAAAGTTAAACATTTTCTACCTTTTCTGAATTATACAATCATAGACAATATAATACAAAAATGTTACATTGCACGCATATTTTACATTAGCGTGTTCAACATTTTCCGGATCAAAGCCTTCTTTGAGCTAAAAAAGGATGCTGCACGTTTTAAATTCGCGTTCTCAACAAAGTAAATAAGAATTAAATTACTCTTTCCGTTCTCTGCCGAAACCTTTCTTTAAAGCGAGGCAAAGGCATTAAAATTGTGCAGCCTGAAATTATTTTTTTTGGCCTCCTTTGTTATTAATATGCAGATGAAGGGGAAGCTAATTAACTGACATGAAGTACTGGTGACTGTTTATGCATCTGGTGGGATGGACGATGTCCAGAACTGTAATACAAAATAAAAGAATAAACAAGCTTATTTCCAAATAACTGATAAGATCGAACACTTATTGAAATAATGATAAATATAAAGCCATGGAATAGAACAGTACTTTTCTCTGTACCAGGTATTGTATGAGGCGACTGAGGTACCGGAACGACAGATGGCGGTATATCCATCCGAAACAGCGCAGCTTAAATAGTATAAAGTGGGATGGGCAGCAGCATCCTCGACGCGCTGTGCGATTGCCACCGCGCCTGCCCATCGCGGCAATTATGGGCAAAACTCCCCCCATCTTGGGAAGACCTATGTCTAATAGTGGACATTTTATGGCTGATATGATGATTAATATAAATATTACAAATCACGTATTTCATTAATTAGGGTATTGGGGTGGGTCTAAAAGTAAACATATAAATCTAAATAACAACAGTTTAGAATACATCAAAACAATTTATAATTTATGTGTCGCAATTTAAATTTTTGAAAAAATAAATTACTTCCCGGCATGTCTCGTCATGTATGACTGCGACGTGGTCAGATACGACGAGAGAAACAAAATAAAAAATATCATTACGACACAAAAGATAGAACACAGCTTTCATTTCGACGCCAAATCCCCCAAACGTCTACACCTCCATTATGCCACTTCATCAGCCCTCACAATATTCGACCTCAACAATGAATTTTTAAATGACAACTGAAGTGGTTCAACCCTCTTCACTCTGCCCCCCTCTACCCTCTTGGCCGTCAATTCATAAAAGTGCTCAAAAAGCTGACGTCGCTTCATTCAATTTTATTAACCGCTCTTTGAGCAATTCTTTTGCTTTGGTTTTTTGTTGATTTGCAAAGTTATGGGTTAAATGAGGACTCATTAAAGAAATTTTTATTCCAAGAAAAAACTAATGGACGTTCATCATGCCTCTCCAACAAAGGGGGTGTTTGGCCCATAATTGCCACGCTGGACAAGCGTGTTGGCAATCGCACAGCGCAGCTTTCGTGACAGGGATGCTGCTGCCCAACCCCGCCCTGTACATTTGAGCTGCTTCGGATGTATAACCCAATCTGTCAGTTTTGGTATCTTAGTCGCCTCTTACGACACCTAGTATATAGGAGGAGGTACTATTTTACTCTGCCGTTACCTCACGGCAAATGGAGGTTACAAAATGCTTATATATATATAATCAATTGTAACGTCTGGAACTACACATGGAGCTGTCATTTTTTCTTATTACGATTTATGCGAAGAATTCTATTGGGCATGACGTGCAAATCACGGTAAAAGTAATTTTGTCAAAAATTGGAGTTATCTCGCTATATAGATAACTATTATATGTGAAAGACGAATAATGGTTATTTATATACTCTGTAAAACTTAATATTAAGAAAGAAATTAATAAAAATATACTTCTCTACTATTAAACAAATACTAATATTTTTTAACTCCTATTTTAAATTAAAAATTAAAAAACTCTTATGTTAAAAATTAGAATTGTCTGATTACTTTCACAGATAATGTTTATTTATATACAATGAAAAACTTAATATTAAGAAAAAAAATATACTACTCTACTATATAACAAATATCAAGATTTTCTTAACTCCTACTATATATAGATTGGACATTCCGATTCGGTCTCAAAAAAGAATTTGCGTCCTACGACTCACTTCTTGACCACTTTAATGTGATTATCGAATTGTAACCCAAAAGCAGTTAATTGTCGAAAGAGAATGTAAGTATTTCTGTAAAATTAACTATACGATAAAATATCCGTAAAACTCCGCTTCTGCTTTAAAATACCCAACAAATATTTTAGGCTATATTGTTTGTAATCCCGTAATGCAATAACAACGTGTTTTTCTATAACTCCCTCTTCAGAATGTGCTGAGGAAGTAACTCGCTTTGTGGTAATGCGAGCC
This sequence comes from Heortia vitessoides, assembly GCA_020976665.1. Classification (NCBI taxonomy): domain Eukaryota; kingdom Metazoa; phylum Arthropoda; class Insecta; order Lepidoptera; family Crambidae; genus Heortia; species Heortia vitessoides. The sequence goes on along the minus strand of JACJUM010000875.1, from coordinate 19,991,796 downwards.
GCGTTTAGGACGAGCTGACATTTAGGAAACATCGCTAATAGTATAGCTACTACTAGATTGCCCAAACCCTATGTCAGGGTCGATGGTGCATTTGGTAGTGTTGTTTTTTAGTTCGCTAAAGATCGTCAGTACTATATCGAGATGTTATTGTATGTGATTCATCTATAATCTGATGTCCGTAACCCAAGCTCATCAAGCGACTCATCTCGGATTTAAGCCAGTGTACAAAATATGGTATATGTATATAACACAGGAAGAGTTTACCATCAAATAACAGCGTTCACATTATTGTGTTCCGGTCTAAAGGGTGAGAGAGGCAGTGAATAGGCAGGGTTGACATCGTATTAGTGATATCCTTGTGATATTACGAGCGTTTATAGTCTGCAGTGACGCTTACTATCACTCGGACTGTATGCTTGTTTGTCGACGTGGCCTATTAAAGAAATAAGTGAGATTTTTTATTGTTTATTTAACCCTTCTCACACTATCGAGACTATTTTTTACAAAGAAACGTTACTTACTTATATTCCACTTGCAAACGGACCTCCGTGCATGACATTGATTGACGAAGAACATGTACCCTCTCTTATATCTGCTGAACATCAAGCAAACAGGCTGCACATCATTCTCTGGCAAGTCAGCGCAGACTTCAGCGCATTTACCTTCCAGCCGATGAGTGTAGATGAGGTTTTGATTCTCATTTAAAACTGCAGATTCTGAAAGAAGCCAGTAATGGATTATTCTATCACCAAAATACGAACGAAATCTTTCTTTTGTAAGCATTTCATTTTCTATAGGATTTATCAACTGATTGATATTTTTGTGATATATTATAAATAGTCTAATTATATTAGATAAGTAGCTAGATCATTACGTTGAAATGGCAGTGAGTAGGGAATTCGGTACGCAGAACCGATAAGTCGTAAGGTTTTGGACAGACGAGCTGACGTAAACCGCAGGATCGCGCTGGACACAGGCTGCATACAACCGGTCCTATTGAAGATTACTTGGGGAGGCCTATGTCCAGAAGTGGATCTCTTATGGCTGATATGATGATAATGATAATGTTTGTATGTTCTGCGTAACTTTAGCAATATTTTCTGTGTACATATATTTTGTATATATAATTTTTATATATACCTGAATTGTGTATAGCACAATAAAACCAAACAAATGTAGTGAACATTTGAGTAAGCAATTTTGTTTGCATTATATCGGAAACTGTTATAAAATCTTATATTTTATAACCATTGAAAAATTTGTTTTTTTATATAACAACATACAAGATTTTTAAAACATATTGAAATTTGTAATAAGGGAATAGTGTAATAATTATAGTGAAATAAGAGATCGATGTGGTGTAAAAGATGATCTTGTTTGTAATTTTGGGCAAAATCTCGTTATCTTAGTAAGGCCTTTGTCAAACAGTGGACTTTTAATGGCTGTAATCATGATGATTATAAACAAACAGACTAAATTCATAAACGGGATCTCTGACAAACTCGACCGCGTAGCAGTTTTCGCCAATGTTATGTCACGCGGTTTCTCTGTGTTGATGTTAGATTCCCAGTAGCTGCATGTGGTTAGTCGGAGGATGTAATGTTCATCTGTCCGGTATTACTACTGTCGCCCGGCGCCTCAACTCGCGCTCAACAAATACCAGTCTAGAAGGGTTGGGGGGTCCCTCATGTCTAGTGAGGTATCTCTGGATATGAGGGAGTGCACGTGGTGCTAGTCTTCACTTAGTTTATTAGTAAGACCTAACCGCATGTAGTGCTTGCACTGGTTTTGCTCCTAAAGGAGTTGCATTGCATCAAATCGACAGCGGCTCCTTCAATGAACTTAAAGTTGATGACGTGTAAACACAATAAATAAAACACGTAGTTAGAGATAATGGTTGGTAACTCGTTTTAATATAGGCGCGTGTGTGTGTTTGTTAGTTTAAGTGTTTTTCAACGGTCTGATTTGAAGCATTGGTGTTTAGATTTTTTTTACTCCTTTACAATGCAAAAAAATAGCTGGTTCATATATTAGAACCTCAGTAAGCTAACTGTTTGAGAGTCTTCGTGTCAGAGTAATACATGTGTGTATTTCTTGCGTTGTATAGGGCTATGGGGTACCGGCAGAAAATAATAGTATCTCATCCGGCTCAAGATGTTGACAGGTGACTAAGGTACTAGAACCGATATATAGCAGTGTATCCATCCTTAATGGATACACTGTCATACATCGGGGATGGGTATCAGCACCCCTGTCGTGAAAGCTACGCTATACGATTGCCAATACGCTTGCCCAGCGCGGCAATTGTTGACTGATTTCTCCCTTATTTGGGAAGGCCTATGTCCAGCAGTGAAATTCTGATAGCTGGTATGATGATGGTGACGGTGATTCTAAAAATAATTCGGGAAGAATAATAACGATAGGCTCGATATAATGAAACTCAAATACAATTCACACACTTTTATTTATAAGAACAAAACAAACGAAACTATGATTTCGTTTCTTCATCATTCAACTGCAGCAGAACCAGTTCGTACGTCACAATCGTGCCTGCCACCTAGGAAAGATACATAATGATAATAATAAACCTTTTTGGTAAAATATTTGGTAAAAATTTGATATGTAAATCTTAACTAGGTAGAGATACCGAGCGTAAGACCGTAAGAGGCGACTAAGGTATCAGAACCGATAGATGGCGGTTTATCCATCCGAGACAGTGTAGCTCAAATGCATAGGGTGGAGATGGACGACAACATCTCCACCACAACAACTGTACTCTGCGATTGCCAACGCGTTTGCCCAGTGCGGCAATTACTAGCAAATTTCATCCACTCTTCAGGAGATCTTTTCCCAACTGTGGACGTTCTATACCAACAATGATGGTGGTGACGATGAATAATGAATAAAACTAAATAATTAACGGTATCACTTACAGATAAAACAAGCCCTCTAGTGACATTGAAGAATTGAAGGCCAGTTAAAGCTGCTTTATTACCATGGACTTGCTCGATGAATCTTTGTACCTGTATGGCAGATATATAGACTACAGATATATATATATATATATGTATTTACTTATCTAGAGATATCTACATCTTACTTAGGTAGAGATACCGGCAAAGTGGAATAAAACCTTCCTCTTCACCAGGTGTCATACGAGGCGACTAAGTTATTAAAACCGCAAGATGGCGGTATATCCATCCGAGACAGTTTAGCTGCAGTTTAGGATGGAGCTGGGCAGCAGCATATATAAGAGATACATCTTACTTAGGTAGAGATACCGGCAAAGTAGAATAAAACCTACCTCTGTACCAGGTGTTGTAAGAGGCGACTAAGTTATTAGAACCGCAAGATGGCGGTATATCCATCCGAGACAGTTTAGCTGTAGTTTAGAATGGGGATGAGCAGCAGCATCCCCGTCTTAAAAACTGCGCTCTGCGATTACCAACACGCATTCTCGGGGAGGCCTATGTCCAGCAGTGGGCTTCCAATGGCTGTAATGATAATGACTTTTGCGTATATTATAAGGAACTAAAAGCATCCAAGGGTACCGTGAACATTGAAAGACTGGACTAGAGGAAAGCACTGGACATTAACAACGAACACGAAGTACTAGTCTGCGTTGAGTGCTCGATTGTGACGTACGCACGTCGATGCGGGCAACAGATGACCGCATAAGGTATAAGTTTAGTCCATGACAAGTACTCGGTGGACAATTTATTTATCTATTTTATAGGAATACAAAATATTACAATCATTTTAAGCAACGAACACAAATAGATAAATATGTACAATCAGATAAAATAGAAATAAAATTAATATAAGAATAAAATCATACCTCAGTGCAATAAACACTTGTAGGCAAGCCGTACAAGAGAGAAGCTGGCTCTAACGACACCGTATGCACCCGTGCAGCGATCAGTGAGACCGCAAGGAAGCGGCCCAGCACAAACGCGAACGAGTATACGAAGTAGACGAGGTACTCGTAGCCTCGGAATAACCTAATAGAAATTCATGACTTAGAAGATTTTTACCAATAGACATCTATATAATAAATACCTAGCCAGATTGTATCTACGTGCCCTGTGGTAGCCCATTTACTCCTTACAGGGTGGACTGAGTAAGACCAATACTACGGTCGGTCATTGCTCGAAGCGCAAGTATTTGTGATTGAGAAGAGGCATATTTATTCACGATCCCATCGGGTCATCAGGGTTATCAGTATTAAGAATATACTTTTGTAATATCTTTATTTACCGATGTTGCTTCTCTAAATTTATAACCTTAATTCTGATGTACGTTATTTTTCTTATCAATGTGTATCTTGTAATATATATATTTATATGTAAATATAATTCTATTTAGTACTTCATATGCCTAAATTGAGGTTGTTCTATTTATTATTTTTGACGATTCGAATGTGCTTATAATTGGTCTATTTGAATAAATAATATTTTGGTTTAAATTGATTTAATTTGAAGTTATGCTATTGGGCAGACCGGTTGATTACTGTGACATAATAACTGCAGGTCACAAGTTTGGCAATAGATCAGTAGTTAGTATTTGAAAATTTTTATTTTGGGTAACACAAGCGTTTGAATATAACCGTCACTATCACGTGGATTGTAAACTTGCCATCTTTATCACGGGGACATAAAGAATAAAAAAGAAAAGCATTTTCGGCATTATATTCCGAAATACTCAATTTTGAAATGATTTTAAGTCATTTGATTTATTTGTAAGGATAGGAAGTGTTGCAATGCTGCAATATTATATAATTATTTTATCGGACCAAGTTAACAAACACGCATACAGTCGGTGAGATAGTAAGCACCACTGCAGCCTATAGACGATCGTATTAAAAATAGAATATTAAAAACGCATTGCCATCATTTTGACTTACGAATCCTATGCCATATTACCCAGTAAATTCACTGCTCTCATTCAGACCGGAACACAGCAATGCAAAGACTATTATTTGGCGGTAGAAATAGGTTAGAGTAAGGTACCAATTTAGATGAACTTTTGCATGAGGTCAACCTCATGTATTGCATTCCAAAAGTCTTAGTCAAGACTTTATTTTATACATACCCAGCAGTGTACACGGGACATATCATAGTCTTCGATGATCGCAATCTCACTCCATGCCTGCAAAATATTACTTGTTAGACAAATATTGGAATCGCCGTCACAGGATATTCTGTTCCAATTGTTTTTCTTGAAAATAATTTATTGCGATTTGGTCCGGGTACATAATATTTTCATCCCGTTGATCCCGTTTCCGATAAAGTTTTAAATCTGTTAAGTCTCCAATTGATAAACAAACTATATTAAATATTGTATACGTTTATCTCGCTTACGTCTACTGTTGGACGTTTAACCCGATTCTGTTAATTAAAACCAGAACAAAAAATAACTGTTTACTTTGGTGAGTTGTTGTGGAGTTGAATTTTCACGCGTAAGTCGCTTGAAGCACTTGTGTCACGGACGTCAGACAATAGAGGAGTCACAAATATACTACTGAAACACATATATTTAACACCCAGACACAGAACAAACACAAATATAATCATATGTAAATACTTGCCCTAAATGGAAATCGAACCCACAACCTTGGCGCATAAGATAGGATCACTACCATCTGCGCCATCAGGCCCGTCCGTAAATGCGTTTGTATATAAAGATTAATCTTTCATTCAAATGTACATAATTCAGGTGTTATATACAAATGACTACACTGATAGACTCATTATCTAAAAACTGCCGGTAGGTTTTAATTCTGGTCTACCGCATTATGATCATAGATGAGCTTGTATCGATATTTAAGTATGAGAAGCAGACACTATTCACTGTTAAGAGTCCTTGCTTTTGTGAGTGAAGGATCCTATTAAGATATTATTTTAAATATTATAAGGATGTTATACAATCACAACATGTCTTCTCATAACCCCATCTTCAGAAAATGCCGAAAGTGTAACTATATGGTAGTGCAAGTTGTGTACCTGACTTTCATAGATCAACACCAAATAAGTGAAAAGTATCCATCCTTACTCTCGTCTTAATCTCAATTTAGTTAGATTTTGTTTTATATTTTTTATTTTGTTATTTTTTTTTATATTCTCTTTTTATTGTTAATTAATCTATTTAGTTTCATTGATCTAGTTTGGTTCATTTAATTATTGATTTGGAAACTGTATCTCTATTGTAAATGAAATAATTTATTTTTTAATTTGCTAGTTAAACTATTATGATATGCATATATCATTGTGGAATAACCCGTAGATTCTTAAAGTGTTTTGTTGTGCTGTGATTGTTTATTGCGAGTCTAAATAATCCCGAAAATTACCCCTTTCTTGAGTGGCTTATGTTCAACAGTAGATATTTTTAGGGCTGTCATGATAAAATTTCCACCACGATCAAAAAAATTTTTATTGATCAGATCGACTAACAAGCATATAGTCTACGTAGTAGAAAGTATCACTGCAGCCTACAGACGCTCGTAATGTCACAAGGCGGTGTACTGCCGAAACAAGTGCAAACAACTAGGTGTAGAAGTTATTTTACATAGAGCGTGCAAACGAGCAACGGTGGCAAACACGTTATTTCGAACCGACAGCGACCTGCGCGAGCGCAGGTAATAACAGCTTGACACACGTCTAGTATAACAATAATTTTTTTTTAGTGACAAATGGCGGTATCCATCCAAAACAGCGTAAGTCAATAGCACCGGGCAGAAATTGAAAAAAATCTTCTTTCTTGGGGAAGCCTGTCCAGTAAGTTAAGACGTCCGGGGTTTCTGAATAAATATGACCTAGATTTATATTTACCTAATTCTAGATCATTAGGCTTACTAGTAGGTATGCTAAACAAACATATTTAATCCAAAATAGGTGAGCGAGTAATTGAATTCTTATTTTTTTTTGCGAAGATACTCATATAAGATTTCTTTTTATTTTATATTGATAGTACTTTTATTAAATTCGGTTTTGAAGTAGGAGTATAATTTCAATACCGGCTGATGTCGCTATCCATGTCTGTGGCTAACTACAAAGTTATTGAAATTTGTGGCACGATTTCTATATTCATTTAAATTGTAATAAAACAATATAAAAACATTAACTTATATTTATTCATACACTATTCATATTAAAACCACATTTAAACGCCTTTTAAACACTGTATTTCTCATTTTTACATCGACGTTTCATACTACACACATCACAGCAATGTCAGATTAGACAATGTTAGCACCTACTGAGTGGACGGTAGCGCGAACGTTTTAAGTAAAAAAAATAAAGAAAAAAACTAGCTATGAAGGTAATAAATTGTTATTTTCAAATCCTGATGCAACATCTATTGTTAAGCTTAAAAACGGTTGCCCCAATATAACTAGAACAATGATCAAACAATATAAAGGATTAAATATAGCGTTCTAAAACCGTTAAAAAGTAGTTTTATTAGGGCTTATTCGAATATTCAAAATTCAAATTTAAAATTCGAACTTGTTGAAGTAGTCGTAAAAGACGTCATACATACTGCCAAAACATCGGTCTCTTGAGAAAGATTGTCATAAGGAAATCGGAACCTCGACATAAAATGTGAACACTCGAGATAAAAGAAGAAGCTTACTGATTGACTCTGAAATATCAACGCAGGGCGTAAGTTATAAGGGTTAGAAACTTGAAATTTCCCATAGGGGTTTCTTAATAGTGAAACACTAAGAAAGGATTGAAGATTGAAAACTCAACCTCTGAAGGGGTAAAAAAAGTGCAGAATTAGTATAAAAACTCTACATTAAAAGTCATGAAACACGTGTAAGACACTTAGGAAGTGAAAGGGGTGCAAAATTTGTGTGAAAGTTCTACAAAAATGTATTATACAAACTACTTACGCTAATACATGGTATAATTGAAGGCATATGAAGAACAGGTTGCTGGCAAATGACGTCAGCATGATGCCACTGATGATGTTGTCAAAGGTGCCGATTAATCGTATTGCTCGGGTATAATCTTCACGCAAAGAGCCCCAGAAAGATGGGGGATGGTACTGAAATTCACATGAAATAAACTTCTTACGAAGGTCGCCTACATTGGTATCTCACTCTAACTATGTATAATGTCTTAATACACATTTTTTTTAGATTAACATAGCATGCATAGATAGAGATTTTAATATTAATAAAGAAATACGCTCAAAATTGCCGTGCCGTGAGGTACCGGCATAGTACTATAGTACCTATTCCTGTACCAGGTGTCGTAAAAGGCGATTAAGGTACCAGAACCGACAGATGGCGGTATATCCATCCAAAACATTGCTGCTGAAATGCATATGGGCAGCAGTATCCCCGTCGTAAAAGCAGCGCCCTGCGAATGCCAACTCGCTTGCCCAGCGCGGCAATTATGGGTAACATTCTCCCTTTCTTTGGGAGGCCTATGTCCTATATGTTGGCCTATATGTTGATCAGCAGTGGACTTTCAATGGCTTATAAGATGACGCTCAAAAATAACAATTAAGACATTTATTTTTTATGAATTAATAAGTTAACTGTGTTTTACGGCCGATATTAACAAATGCTTTTTTTATGTCTTAAATTTGGCAAACAAGTAGAGCGTCCGTTTGATAATAACGTGACCGCAGCTCATAGACACTAATGTCATCACAAAGATATCACAAACGAGTCACCAACTCAGTGAACTAAAGAAACAATGTCACATTTACCCAGTAATTTCACTGCCTCTCTCACCTTTTAAACCAGATAACAGAAACAGCAATACGAACACGGCTATTTGACGGCAAAAATAGGTAAGAGTGAGGTACAAATGTAGACGACCTTTGTAAATGGTCAACCTCTATGTTATTAATATTTATATAAATAATCCTGTAATCAGAGAACTAACCCAAATCTATACAGTAACAATTACTTGGGAATCCTTTCCATTATAAAAACAAAAAAAAAATATCATTGCATTCGAATAAATCTGTACTATTAAAATTTCACTGCAAGAGATCATTCATTTTAATGAATTGCTACCCCTTAATACATCGTGTGGGGGTAGGGGCGGGCAGAACGTGCAAATGTACATTGAAAAGGCTCGTTAAAACGAAAGAAGAGCACTCAACCATTCACAAGTGCTTAATACGTAATGTTGAAAATTGTTCTCCACTCATAATATTTTTTGATGTATGTACTTTGCAGTAAGCATAGTAATATCTAATATGATATTTACTAGGAAAAATCAATTTGTTTCAAATATCAGGCGGGACTCGAACCCGCATTTTTCCCTTACTGGAGGACTGTATGCGAAAAACCTGTGAAAAGTTATTATTTTTTACTTAATCCCGTTTATACTTATAATATAACGCTGAAAAGTTTACTTATTTGTTTGATCACGCTAATCTCAGGGACTGCTGATCAGATTTAAAACATTCATTCATTTTTTTTATTCATTCATTCATTCATACACTCCAAAGTCACCATTGTGAATAAAATTTTGCATTTTCTATGCATAAAACCTCTGAAAGTAATAAAGTAACGTTTATCGGTTCATATTAAAAAGAAATCAGTTTGATGAATTTTTCCGAGGTCAGGAAATTGTGCCAAAGGTGAAAGTCGCTGGTTTGTAACCGCATAGATTATATTTTTTAACATTTACGCTTTCACTACTCTGTTAACGGCTTTAAAACGTTTATATAACTTTATACATTTTTTGTCCGTCGTTTCGGATATCTTGCGGCAGTTGTTCTTAAGGTAGACAAAAGATCTTTGGCCTTCGAACAAAAATGTAAATGTTAAATGAACCACGTTTTAAAGGCGTTAAAACAATAAAATAGTTTTTATTTTAATACAAGGATTCTTATTTTTTAGACAAAACACCCAAAGTATAAATATAAATATAAACATCAGACTAATAAATAAATTTCCTTTTTAAAACTGATTTATTTTGAACTCTATATTTATTGTTTGAAAACCGTAATTTGATTCTGGTTAAAATAGATACGTTTTCTTGCCTTAAAAACTCAAAAAAATTAGAATTACGAGTTTGAAATTAATATAGAAAATTACGAAATAAGCCTAATGTTGACAATGTTAACCTTGGTTCAGATTTAGAAGTTTGAGTTTGTTACGACGAGCTGTAAAATTTTAGTCTTGGAATATCAGTAAAAGTTAGATAGTAGACCGGAGACGATGCCGATATATCCACCTGAAACAGTGTAGCTCAAATGCACAGAACGCGGATGGGCAGTAGAAACCCCACTCGCGAAGCTACGATCTGCGATTGCCCCCGCATGCTCAGTGAGAGACTGTTAAAGGCTAATTTTGGGGTGGTATTTATCTAATGATGGAGGTCCAATGGCTGATGTGATGATAATGATGAGCTGTGTAATGCGTGCAAATGATAACTAAATGTGTGTTTATAATGATAATTGCTAGCGTATTAGTGTCATTGACTACATTATCAAATATAGATGGATGTAGATCTTCAACGGCTTAAAGAATTAGTTAGTGTTTATGTCAGAGGCTGCTTCCGCGGTGCTTTTAATGCCATGTATAAAGTTGACATCAATATAAATAAAATATAAAGAATTTATTTCATTATGTCAGTCTAATACAATAGAAAGTGGCTGCCTTTTAAGCGAAATTGTAATTGTGCTAGGCAGCACCACTCTTCCATTTCATGGTTAAATAGACTTTTAAATCACATACTACACCTATGAATGTAATTAAGAAAACAAATATAAATTGTGTGTTTAGATGTACATCATCATACATGGAAGAAAACAAATGTAAAGACTCTTAAAGTTAAATTGTTTACATAACTTAATATAATAAATTTACTGTGGGGAACTGGCAGAGTAAGAAGCAACTGAGACACTGGAATTGACAGAGGGCGGTATATCGAGTAAAACCGAGCTTGCCTAAGCGCGGCAATTATTAGCAAACTCCCCGTTTTTATGTATCTATGTCCAACAGCGGACGTCAAATGGCTGATAAGATGATGATGATAGGAATAGGCGACACAGTTAAAGGAAACTGCATTTTTACCTTCGTTTCAGCCTCGGCGAGGGTCTTGTTAATTTGTTGCAAGATAGATACCAAATAAAAACTAATGCAAACAATGAAGACGTCCGAATAATTCCAATTGATTGTCGATATTATGTTGATGAACTGAAAATAAATCTTAATCATAGCAACAATTATTTTTTATAGCCAGTACAATTAAATAAGTCACTTAATTTTGTGTAAAATTAAATCCTTTACGGTCAGTTGCTTAAAGCACTTGTTTCACGGACATTAGACAACAGTGGAATTACAAATAAAATACTTAAGCACACATTTTTAATAATAAATAAATGTATTCATACATCTCATATATTGATCCAAATCACAGATTAGTAGCTTTAAGCACTTAAGTTACGGATTTAAGGCAAATAAGGAATAACAATATTATGCTAAGATACCTAAGAAAAAGACACAATAAAATAAATATAAATATTTTTCCTAGGTCGGTATTGAACCCACGACTTTATGAACACCAAATCCTAATAGTTTTATGCAACAATAATTGTTTACAATACTTAGCCTTATAATGCAGGGATACGATCTCCACTGAATCGAATGTTTAAGACATATAATGATAAATTAAATAACGTAAGCATGTTGCTAGTAATAAACTATAATGTAAGGAATACATTATTAAAGTATTACCAATATGAACACTGACAACCCATTCACACACAATCGAACACTCATACGCATGTAAGTAGACAAACTCACGCGCGCACACGTACAATAGATATTTAGTCTCTCTTTTTCTTCTTCTATCAATCTATATTTTATTTATTGTAGACAGTAAAGTTGAGCCGTGAGATACCGGCAGAGTACAATAGTATCTTCCCCTTTGACAGTTTTCGTAAGAGGCGACTGAGGTACCAAAACGGCAGATAGCGGTTCATCCGAAATAGTGTAGCTCAAATACACAGGATGGGATGGGGCACTCCGATTGCCACCATAAATATCAAGCGTGGCAATTAAGGGCAAAATTCCCCCTTTTTTGTGCCGGCCTGATATAGTAAATGCACATTATAACACTTATACTTATCCTACTTATTAGTTTTATGACATACATTAATCATTTTTATAATATTGTATAGGTATTGCATATATTATACTTTTCAGGGTTTACAAAAAATTATATTAGTCGTATGCTTTAAGTTATTTAAGATTAAGTAAACAATGGAAACTTGTTTGTTGTTTCATCTTTACTATTTTTGTAAATCTGAAAGTATGTCTGTTACGCAATCACGCCTAAACTACTAAACCGATTTAAGTTAAATTTGATACACAGAGATAGTTTAAAGCCTAAGAAAGTACAAAAGCTACTTTTTCATACGAAATAAGAGTTAAAGGGGTCGAAAGGGGGATGAAAAGTTGTATGGAAGTATCGCTATTGTTAGAGCTAGAAGCTTACAACTTATTATTCAGGCTATTGATTTGTATATTGAAATAAATATAACATTTAAAGTTTATATAAGCAGGAGAACGAAAACGCGAGCATAAAAAATTTTTTTTGCTCGCTGCGCTCCGCGGTGTCCCATAGTCACTTCTTGCGTAAAAATGCGAGTATACAATATAACTTATCTTGTTTGTTGGTATTTTAAATTTATTAATAAATTTATTAATAAATTTATTAATAAAATATTTATAAAAGAGTATGGAGTTGATTTTAATAACAATTAAAAACAAATTCTTTAATTTTTTGAGACAAATTATAATATTTTGATAAAGACGAAGCTTTCTAAAGGGTTCATTTAACCGCTCTTGTAGTTTTCGAGTTTATTCGTTACACACTTAATATCATTACTCCTTATAATGATCGTTATCATCATATCAGACATTAAAAGTCCACGGTTGGACATAGGTCTTCTCAATGACTAGTTGCCATAATTGCCGCCTGAGCAGGCATGGTCACAATCCCAACCCTGAATGTAGTATTTGAGCTACGCTTTTCAGATGGATATACCGTAATCTGTCGGTTCCGGTACCTTGTTTGCCTTTTACGAAACCTGTTAATGAGGAAGGTAACTATTTAAATTACTGCTCTTAATATTAATTGAGAGCCTTATTTGTTTTCTACTGTTAGAATTCATATTAGCGTAAACAAAAAAGTACCTGCAGAAGTATGCCGATGGGTATAGAAAATGGTAGTCCAATTTCTGTGTACCAAGGAAACGTTATTTCTATAAAATTCTTGTGAATCGTGTACGTGTCATTTTGGGCATAGCAACTGTATGTTTGCGTCACCTTTGTGTAAATAGCCAGGAGGTGTTCCACTGAAAAAAAAACACATAAGTTACCATCGACGCACTTATTTTAGTAAAATAGGAATGAAAGATAATTAGTAAAATGGGATGGGGCTTAATTTTTATCAGCCATTGAAATTCTACTGCTATCCACTGGCCTCCTAAAGAAAGGGAGAATTGGCCCTGTAATTGCTGCGCGGGCAAGCACGTTGGTAATTGCTGAGCGCGGCTTTCACGATTTAGATGTAATGCTGCTGCCCAGTGCATTTGAGCTTCCCTGTTTCGGATGGATCCACCAGTTTTGGTACCTTAGCCGCCTCTTAAGATACCTGGTGCAGGGTGAGGTACTATTTTACTCTGTCGGTACCATATGGTATTGAACTAAATTGCTTTAACTTCTACTTTATGAAAAGATGCTGGAACACCTAGGTGTTTATGGTGGCCATGAAGGTTTTCATGGCCACGATGTTTTCAGGTTCTTTTCTGGTCGCCCGCGTGAGAGACCTGTTGTGAATTTAGTTTTAATACTTGTTTTTAAATGAGGTCTCTTAATAACATATTAGTTCAAATGACACATCACCCTATAAGGTCATCAGGTTCATCGGTAATTTGAGTAACTAGTGAATCTATATTTGAACAAATATTTTGTATTGACGATGTAAATATGCCTATTAGCCTCTTAATAAAGGATTTTTAAGACTTTACCCAAATTTAGACATAGCACAAGTATCGACTATGAAATTCTGTTTCTGTTCATTCATATTATATATCGACAAAGTAGTTCAACTGCAACACGGCGAGCATGGAACTGCAGCATTCCTGCCGTGAAGCCATTACGTTTGCTCAGGACCGTATTTATTGACGAATTCCCCCTTTTTTGGGGGGGCTTATGTCCAGCAGTGGATGTTGTGCAGCTGATGTGAAGATGATGATGATTAAATATTTTCGAAGGTGTGTTAAATAAAATAAAACTCCCGTCAAAATTTTCAAAACTTAATATTTAGAGTCTAGTTGTAGACAATGTGTTCGACCGAATGATGTTAATGGTGAGAAAAAAAATTCTCACCATTAACATATATTAAAAAGAAATTAAACTTAAATTCGACATTTTATTTAATAATAGACGAAATTCCTACCATCTTGACTTTCAATTTGTCAAATTTGTATTAAAACCTGCTTCAATTATGATCGTACCCGTCCAATATAAAACTTGGCACTTGCACTTTAAGAATTAAGTCTCCGTAAAAAATTGAGAGTCAATTTTTAAGGTGATCTAATAAAGAATTCTTAAGTGCTTTATGAAATAATACTAAAACATTTAAATGTGCTTAATCTGCGATATTATAAAATTTTCTTTACTTAAGTTTATTAAGCCATGTGACTTAAAAGATTAGTTTCTAAAGGAAAGTCTTGTGAATCAATTTTGCCCTCGCAAAGTTTTATATACTTACGAAGACCTAATGCAAGTAAAGTGGCGCTATTTATTAAGCATTTATTCTGTACTGCTACATCCACGTATTTGTCTAAAGAGGATCGTGCTATTTCACTCATAAGTGTCGGCCATTTTGATGCAACACGGAAAAATAAAAATGTAGTCACTGCCGTCGCCATGAAGAAAGATACAAATGCTGAAAAAATAGCCATCATTGTTATTTTTACCAATTATATAACTTATTTTATTATCGACTGTAATGACACTACTAGAGGTATTCTTACAAAAGTACTTTATATACTATTCGCATTACTGTATTCCGGTTTGTAAGATCAAGGAGGTTGTGAAATTACTGGTTAATTCAGCTCACAAGGTTAGCGATACGCTAGTGTTATCTTTGTGATGATACCAGTATATAGGCTCACGTTTACCATCAACCGTATGCTGGTTTGCTATATTTATAATGTAAAAACAAAAAAAAAAACAAATGAATCAACAAATAATACGGGTGTTTTTTTATCTAAATATTTTTTAATAAATTTCCACAACATCTCATACATTGGCCTGACACGGTAGTAAGTCGCTTAAAGCTTCTGTTCCGGACGCCAGACAATAGAGAATTTACATATATACTACATAAATACTCATATTTAACAATCAGACAGACTCTGGGTGGAAATCGAACCCATGACTTTTGGCGCATAAACAGGATCACTACTATCTGCGCCATTGGGTCCGTCAACAAAGGATTAAAGAAAATACTTAAAAATACTATTTGTTCAAACTTGTTCAAGCAGACTTTATCTAGTATATTCTTTGGTCATTCCCTTGGTCTATTCATGAACACATGATAATTTAAAACGAGTTAATATACAATCCTGAATCTTCTATGCCTTAAAGAAACAACATAAGAATAAAGATACTTACATATTACTGTAATTGAAAGAGGATTTCGTATCAACCGGTAGAAACATAAAACAGTCGCCGTCAATTGACAAACAAATATAAACAAGCTGTACAAAAATTTGAATGACTTAAATTTGAACCTGAAAATTGTCAAGTTCTATTAATGTTTAAAAATATTATTTAAGGAGTTGTCCTGAAAAATAAAATCGATCTTCTGCAAAAATTATACTCTCTGATACTTACCTATGGAAATTCTTAAAAATTAATGTTAATCATTTAATACCAGAGATATCAAAGCCACACAAAACCTGATCTTTAACATTAAACATCATTAAAATAGAGGGAAGTAATTCAAGTATATTAATATCTGAATACCTATATATACCAAAAATCGAGCCTTATGGTGGAAACAGAATTGAGAAGCTGAATTTATAATAATAGTTATCAAACGGGAAATAATAAGTAATAAATAGCTAATTTAGCCATTTGTATACTATTGAAAAATTAGTTAATTTAAAAAGTGTGTATAAAAATCTTTAATATTTAGTAAATGTATGATATAAACCTTTTTTATACCTGATTTTAGTAATGTTGTGATCCAAAATGCCATTCACTGGATTCAAACCCAGAAAATGGCCACAGATCAGTAACACCTTCATTGAGTTTTGAAATAATTTCAATTGATTTTGTGGTTCTTTAGCTTTCTTCTTCTTATTAGAAGCAACTGTGAAAAGTGGATCTTTACTCACACAAGCCATCGTTTGAGTACATAACAGTAAAAAATATTTAGGTTAACATGTTTTTAGATGATTTAATCAAAATGCAATATAAAAAGAAAACAAAGTTATTTTAACAATGAATAAAATAATTACGTTGTTCTGCCTCCGCCATTTTGAATTTCGTATATATGGCGCGTAGAGTTATGAATGGATTTTCAATTGGTACTTCAATACCGGCTGCATGATGTGTTGAATGATAAACAAAGTCCAAATTACCTTTAATGTGAAGAGAGTCATTAGTCTTCCGGCCAAATAGCTTTGGTAATGCTATTTGTGTCCTGTAAATGATACGGGTAGTCGTTTTATTTATGATGGGAAAATGTATGGTTAATTATATCAATTGTATATGTAATGAATGAAACGTATACGTTTACGTTTTCGTGTAATTAAAGAAATTTCTTGAGTAATGTAGATTCTTAGAACATTACCCGCCTCGACTCATTTCTAGGTTATTGAAAAAAGTAGTCCAGCATTTTGAGATATGGTATATTTTAAAATGGATATAACGCAGCGTCCACTGTCTGCTAGTGAGCGTTCAGTAAGCGTGACTTCACTCTTGGTCTGCCAATTACATGCCAAGCTGATCAGGAGACAGGAATGATTAAAATAAATGATAAAGTCATATTTAAAAAATTCACATACGCATTCTCTTTTTTCCCTAGCTTTGATTCTTGCTGCTGAAAATTTAAAAGTTCCAATTCCTTGTACAGCTTGGAATTTGAACGGGCTGTAAAAAAGTATTTGCCATATTGAGAATATTGCTTTTCTGTAAGGATAAATAACTACGTAATACATATTTATTTGGTTAGATACAAGTATTGTCCACTAAATTTATTTCTATGAATATAATATCTAATGGATCTAATGGTAGACACTTTTTAGATAATTAGATCGGTAAAAGGTTTTTCTATACTTTATTTTATATTATATAAAAGAGTAACTGACTGACTGACTGACATATTAGCTTATGGTCTACACTATAACAGTTAGAGCCTTAAAATTTTGCACAGGGGTTTCTTTTATAATGTAACGTTTGTGCTGCTCATACAAAAAGGATTTGAAAAGTCACTCCCAAAGGGGTACAACGGAGGTGCAAAGTCAGACCAGCGGTTTCTGAAATTAGCGCGTTGTTTAAAAAAAAACAAACTCATCTTTTTAATATTAGTATAGATAACTCGGTTGCTTCTTAATTGCGTGTTGATTTTAGAAATTAATATACAATCGGTTAATAGATTTTCTTTTTAATCTATTATCCTAGAAAAATTAAATAGAATGACACAATTAAGTCGTGAAGGTAAGTTCTGTAATATTGATTTTTCTTCTTATTTTAAAATTTTAAAACAACAAACAATTTTTTTTAAATATTTACGCGTTTGACATTCCTGACAAATTTACTTTTTAACGGATTTAAAATGCAGTTTATTTAACGTTAAATTTTTAAATAGTTCTTCAACGCAAAAATTTTAACGTCAATTAGCCGCGTTTTAATTTTTTTATAATAAGAAGCAATAAAAATAATTCTAAAGCTGTCTTCCTAATTGTCACTGGAATTTAACAATTTTTTTCTAATTCTATTTCGCTTTATCCAGCCTTTTACTAGATTACATTTTTAAGCTGTAATTTGTAAAGCATGTTTAAAATATTCAATTATAATCATTAAAGCCATTGTAAGTCCTTTGCTGGATCCAAAAAAGAGGGAGTACAGCCTATAATTGTCGTGCTGGCCGATAATTATATCGTTTATAATTTTGTTATGGCGTGATGTACCGGCAGAGTAGAATAGCACCTCCCACTGTACCAAGTTTTGTAAGAGGCGACTAAGGTACCAGATCTGACGATCCAAAACAGTGCAGCTCAAATGCACAGGGCGGGGATGGACAGCAGCATCTTCGTCGCTCTCTGCGATCGCAACACGCCTGCCCAGCGCGACAATTATGGAGAAAAGAACCTGCTTTTTGGAGAGGCCTGTGTCCAGCAGTAGATTTTTTAGTAGATGGTATGAAGATAATTATTTTAAGCAAGTAGATCTGTTTCCTAACATGGTTAACTACAACAATAATTGTGTGAAACAATGAATTGAGTATTGTGTCTACGATACTCACCCAAAGCTTTTCCAAACATGTTCTGTTGTGACATTGTTTCAATATAAGCAAATCAGACAGCACGGCCGTTGAAACAGGGAGTCCAAACTAATGGTGGGTAAACACGTCTAATTTATGTTTCACCGCTTGTAAATATTTTATTATACATCAAATAGACCGGCCGACAAATTGTTTCCTCATTTGCTTCAACTCAAATGTCAACTGGTTTGATATCTTGATTTCGTATTATTCTTTTACCATTTATATTACGTATTAGTATTAAACCTTACGTATCAAGGTGTTAGCTTTACTGTTTACTTCGTTTTTGTAAGTATTTTTATTGTTCAATATTTTAACTTTGACTGAAAAAATATGATATTGTATCAAGTGACTGTATGAGTATGTCGCCACTGAAAGCGTGCTGGCAGGGTAGAATAGTATTTCCCCTTGTAACAGGTGTCGTAAGAGGCGACTGAGGTGTCAAAACCGACAGATGGCGTTATCATATCGTAACAGTGTAGCTCAAATGCACAGAGCGGGGATGGGCAGCAGCATCCCCGTCGCGAAGCTATGCCAAGTGATCTTCCCATGCCTGATATGATAACGATGACGTTGAATGTAATATATTAGGCATTATACTACCTCATTATGAAATAGTAATTCCACCAAAAAGATTTTGTGAAAAAACTAGCCAAGTCCCGAAGGAGCTGCTTGGTCATCTCTGAAAAGTAATTAAATCTAGACAAAATCGTGCCAAGTCTTAGGTTCCTTACTGCGATTTCTTCATAATTATAGTTAGTGTTGTGTGACTTGGCCGTTGAAGGGTACCCAAAGGTACTATCATGAGTAGGTGAATGAGTGTGTGTCATAAATGCAAACCTTTGCTTTCGCTTAACTTCGGAACTATAAGTCCCACAGACTTAAAATTTTGGATTTTAAGTACGTTATCTAGCTTACTGGATGATGAAAATTTCTGCGTTCTGGTTTTATCCAGAGGTTCTCAAATAGGGGCCTGAAAATGCGGCGAAATGGTTCCAGTAAAGGATGGTACGTGTTTGCTTCGCGCTCGACTTGGCGGGGGCACTACCGTGCCCCCAGATCGACTCTTAGTAGAAATTAAGGTAGTCATTCAAATAATAGGTACTCCCCTTTGTACCAGATGTCGTAAGGTCCGACTGAGATAATTGAACCAACAGATTTGATATTTATTTATGTAAGTCAGTTGTACTTATCATATAGACAGTCCCGATGGTGCGGGTGGTAGTGATTCTGTCATGAGCGCAAAAGGTCGTGGGGTCGATTCCCACCAACTTTGGGGCAAATATTTATACAATGATATCACAAGATTCAAAATCTTGAGAACGAAATACTGCGTCACAAAGTAAATTAATTATGGGTAGTGAAAGCAAATCCTTCACAATTTACATGTCGAACACGTTTTTATTTTTTTTCTGTTCGCAGGGTTCGTATAGTTTATTACAGAATTACTTTTTATTACTTAAATATGTTAATTGAAAGAAATCGCTATTTTAGATAAGGCTACCAGTTATTATCATATATATTTTGTTTGGTGTAAAATAAAGTATTTATACACGGATTACAACGGATACAAGAAAATGAGAAAGATTTGGACGTGTGCATACACAAACCAGTTATTTTTTTTATGATCTATACAGAGTTTAAATTAATTAATTTTTAATCTAAGGTAAGTATGTTAGTACACATAGGTTGCGAAGTAGATACAAATAAACAATTTTTAATTAAATCTCATCTTTGACCAAATTTGGTCAAGCAACCCATTTTCGATATATTTCGGTAAACAGATTTATGAAACTCAAGCTCATTTCGGAACTTGGACCATTAATTATCATGATATCAGTCGTAGAATGTCCACTACTAGACAAATCCGCAAGAAAGGGAGAATAATGTTTACTTGGCCGCGCTGGGTAAGCTTTGAGGCAATCACAGAGCGTAACTTCAAGACGGGAATGCTGCTACCTATCCCTGCCTGTTGCAAATGCAAATCTTTAATGGGCATTAACTCGGGTGGATATACCGCCATCTATCGGTTCCGCTACCTCAGTCGCCTCTTACTCCTGATACAGGGTGAGGTACTATTCAACTCTGCCAGTACCACAAGGGTAATGATTTCTAATGCGATCAGTTATATATAGCCCTACATCTCATTCCATGTTTGTTGATGATTGATTATATTTAAGATTTAAGAATTCCGCGAAGAAAACTCGATATGAAGAACAAATTTCAAAGAAAAAGGACTTCTGGTAGCTTTTGTAATGCATTGAAGAGAATATTCGTGGTTTGCCGAGTATGTGGCGTATTACCTGTAAAAGGATTGAGGCACCCTATTTCAGAAAATGTGAGGTAATTTCGCAACCTTCTTTATGTATGTAAACGTTTATGTTATTAAGGATTCCTTTCTCATCCTATAAAAAAGAACGCACAGGATAAACCTATTGTATAGATGCGAAATGTCGAATCTCACTCGTTGTAACAAAAGTAGAGTTCTGATAAAACAGGGCCTGGTGGAAAAGTGTGATGGCCGCCGCAGACCCAGTGATATAATGTAATACTGATGTTTTAAAGATATATTTTTTTTTAATTACAATTCATAATGTTCCAAAGATTAAGAATTCTATGATAACATAATGATAATTTTAACCAGAACATTACAACTGCTATATTAAGTAGTATAACTACATTGATTCATAAAGGACGAAAATAGTCCCTAACTTGTCGATATTAGAAACTGTTTATTGCCATTTAAATTTAATTTGACATATCCTTAATACTTCCTCAACTTTCATTTATTTCTACATAGGCTGTGTAAAGCCTTTCGATCTGTTCTTAATATTTTAAGCAAATGTTTCTTTGTTTCTTGTTTAATAACAAAAAACCATCTTTTCAGATTCTCATGGAGGCACTTTTATTTTTTGTTCATCAGTCTACCAAGTGTCACTCTAATGTTTTTTATTGTTGCAATTTTCTTATACGATTGTTTTATTACTGGTCTCACACTCGCAGAAACACGTAAATATCCCTGTTTTCATTACTATAATCTACATACAATTTATCTTTGATAGTTAATTTCTCTATAGCGTTTATTAGTAAAATATCTCATAGGAACATATGCTGAGACTAGAATTGTTATCTAGGTTAATTTACTTAGAAAGTAATCACCTAGACACATAATCTTAATAAATTAGTGATTTGCTTATCTTGTTGAAGTTTCCATGTTGGGCGTGGATTAAATAGCAAACAACAATTACAAGACCCTTTAGTTAATATCAGTGATCATAAATTTAAAATTAAAACCATGTGTTATGTTTAGGGATCAATTGTCAATTCGAATTTTGAATACGTGTGAATTCTGGCGCCATTATACATATAATGTTATTGTTTGTGATATTACACGTGATATTTTCAACTTGTATGCTTATTAAGCTGTAAGTGTAAGTTATAATATAGGTATTTTGTTATCATGTTTACATTTACTATGAAGCATCTAACAAAAATATATACGCCCTTAATGTGAAGAACATTGTATTATATGTAAAAAATGGTATACTAGTAAATATTAGCATCAATATAATCATTTAAACATAAAAAATGAATTCCATTTTATTACTTAGAATAAAAATAACTAATACAACTTTTATTTCAGCTCGGCTAAGTTTCTGGATATACGGATTAGTTGTTACAGTCTTATACCTTTTATTGAGCGTCCACTTTAAAAATATGAAAATGGATATCGAACGCATAGAAGAAAGTTTGCCTCCGGACAATAACTTGAAGACAGTAGCAAAGAAAATTCACTGGGTTACTGTTTATTTTTTCATTACATTTTTAGGTAAGAGGTATCATTTCGTTTAACTGATATCACTGGACTGATAGTGATAAACATTTTTGACGTATTTTAAGATAATATATATCTAGAAATTTGCATTTTGGAATGGTCACCACATCTTCAGATACAAATGAACAGTATACTGCCTAAATTCCTAGGATATACCATCATCAGACTTGAAGAGCAGCGACTAATAAGCATTCATTTTAAAGATGCTAATGATTCCGATTATGTCCTAGATCCGTACTCATACATATTACTATATTTGTTGAATCATGTTCATGTATTGAGCAAACTTAAGAATCCTAACTTGATTTGATATCCAATTTCTTGCATCTAATCGATAATTCGATAGCTACTGGGCCATTACAATTATGGCCCATCACCAGTTTTAGTAGTACTCGATTTCACCCTGCGTGAGCTTATGATGGACTAGTTTCGAGACATCAGATTAGTCGATTCCAAAAAGTGTCGACTATTAGCTGAAAACTCAATAAGCACTTTTATGTTACTGGAGTTGCATATTATCGCAATTACGGTGTTCTGCGATGATGTTATAAAAAATATACCAGTACCAGTTAAGACCTGCACTTCCGGTGTATTCAACACCGGATGTGCAGGTCTTATCCATGAACCAAAGCCTATTTCTGCTGTAGACCGTATTCCGCTCTCTCTTATTACCACGATCCCAATTACCTACTCACGATATGAATCTTCAGATAATAATTAAATAAACGTGTGAATTGACATGTTTATCTAGATATATATTATCTTAGCAATCAGTCTACCGTCATTGTAAAATCAACATCAAGTTAAAGAAACCGTATATGAAAATTTGCAACAATGTGGTTGGTGTATTACATGGCCATTCACAATGATTTTCATATATCATCATCATTTCAGCCACCGCTGGACATAGGCCTCCCATATGATTCATCACATAAACAAATGATTTCTCTAAGTCTTATAGGAAATGGTATGCAGAGATGCTCAAGTAGTCCAAAACTAGAGGAAGACTAGAAAAATATGGTAGTAAGCCCGTATGAATTAGTTGTGAAATAGATGCGCTATTTTTAAATGTTCACCATTTTTAGGCCTTCTAAATCTTTAAGTATTCTTGGATGATAGTGATGACATTTCAATTTGTTATGAATGTTCCTTCCTAATCATCCTAGACAGTTCCATCAATGAGTTTAGAGGAAAATGTTTGGATACATACCATGATGTGGTTGAAAACTTGTATGCCATTGCTCAGACACGGTCGGTACAAGCTTCCAAAAAGCAAACATGGGTACTTTGTAACCAATTCAACTTAAGAGATAACCTATTAAATATATTGATGATAATATTTTCTAAAATTTTCACATTCATTATTCATAATAAAACAATTCCTTTAACGGCTTTAAAACGCGGTATATTTTTTTTTTTGACATTTTGGTTACCTTACCGCAACTATTCTTAAAATTCTTCAGAACAGTTCTAGCAAAGAGTAGTTTTATTATATACTAGCAGTGTCCGTGACTTCTTCCGCATAGAATAGTGATTTTAGACAGTATAGTAGCCTTCCTCATTAAATGGACTATTCAACACCTAAATAATTTTTTAAATCGAACCAGCGGTCTTTGAATTTATCGCGTTCAAACAAACAAACTCTTCAGCTTTATAATATTGGTATAGAAGTATAGATATTTTACTGACAATATTGTTTATTTGGTCTGTATGTGATATGAAGGCAAAATAAATTTTGTCTGTTTGCCTTTCAGTTGACCACATCTCTTATTTAGTCAGTACAGCTATGACTGTATGGTGTATCTCATCAGATTCAGGGTTCTCAATCAAAACGTACTTCACCAACGTCTATTCGTTCATCTTTGTTCATATCCCATTCAGCTATACTCTTGGATTTCTAGTCCAGGTATGTAAAGTAATAAGTCGGGCCAGATGTCCCAGATGGTCGTGATCATATCTTGTGTGCTTATGCAAAGGTCGAAGGGTTCGATCCCCATGCAGGAGTAATATTTTTCCAATAATACCTGCGTAAGATACTGCGTCAAAAACAATTTTCCTTTTTAAATGAGTACCCCAACTATATCCCAGGGATCAACCTCATTATTTACAGTGGTGGTACAACTGATCATAATGTTTTAGTTGCCTCAACAACTAAAAGTAACCACTGTATATATATATATATTTATTTATAAAATATGTGAATTATATTAATAAGTATTTATTTATCTACACACATCTGTTTGTAATATCAAAGTAACAGTCTTTATTATGATAGGCATATGAATGTGTATACGGTATATGGTTTTAAATATTTTTAAGGCCAAATTTGAGAAGGCCTTTAATGTCACATAGCAGATGTTATATGGAGTAATTTAAGCTACTTTTATTGCTTATTATTCTCACGAGAACGGAAACTACACGGCTGATAACGCAAACCACTGGTAGTATTGAATAAAAAAAACAATACATTACTAACAAACAAAATGTTTCAGCTAATAAAATTACAGATAACATTTATTTGGCATGTTACTGACGCGCTTTTGATTTGTGTAAGCATTTTCTTGGAAAATAAGTTCAAAAACTTCAACAGAATCATATTTCGGAGAAAAAATAAGGTAATTATCTAGGTATCCAAATATTTCGAGCCGTGAGGTACCGATAGAGTGGAACAGTACCTCTCCCTGCACCAGGTTTGTAAGAGGCGACTGAAGTACCGGAATCGATATCCTGTATATCTACCCGAAACGGTGTAGCTCAAATACTATGATATAATAGAGGAACAGAGATGACCAGCAACATTCTCAACAAAACGCTTTGCAATTGCCACGCTTGCCCAACTTGACAATAATCGGTAATAACAGCCCTAGAACGCCCTCTGCCGGACATAGATCTTCCCAACAATAGGGCTTTAGTGGTGGAGACAATATATATATATATATATATACAAAACAGATAAACATTACATACATATTTGTATAAACACAATAAATACATATCAAGTACGGAGAAAACGTTTCAGGATAAATTTGTTTGGGAATTACTTATATACTACGGAAGCTCATTCCAAAGTCGTATAGCTGTCACTGTAAAAGAGTTTGTTAAAAAACTAGAGTGATGAGAAGGAGTTAAGAGCGAGAGAGTTAGAAGAATTGATATTAATAATAATGTTCTTTATTGTACACACCATAAGCCACACATTCAAATAACATAGAAAAATATACAACAGTACAGTACAATAGGCGGAGATTATATAGATACGTTTCACTGTTTCGCGTGGATATATCGTCATCTATCGCCTTTTCCGGTACCTAGTAGGTACTATTCTACTTAGTCGGTATCTCACAACTATGTTTACATATATAGAACTACTCCCGCATATTAATATTGTTAAGGACAACAATGAAGGTTGCAATACCCTACAAAATTCAAAGATCAAGCTGGGGTAAGACATTTTAACGTTTTGTTATTTTACAATGTATCGTGTAAGGGTGGGGTGAAGCCAGCTAGCCCATAAAATGCTTTTATATATGACCTGCGCCGTAAAGTCTACACTTTTGATGAAATCTCTGTGTCCAGGTTAGCTTTAGTTTAAACTATTACATTCATGTACAGTTAACGTAAAATATTATTTGAAAGCCGTGTCATCAAAACTGTTTTACAGATATTTAATTTGGAATTAGGAAAGTATATTTTTTATATTTGATTAAGTTGACAAACAAACATACGGTCCGCGTTGCAGTAAACGTCATTGCAGTCTATAGACGTTCATATTATTATAAAAACATCATCTACTTATAGCACATTACCCTGTAATTTCAATTTCTTTCTCACCATGCATCATACAATAAAAGTGCACGATTCAATTAACAAGAACCTGACAATCCTCAATGTTTTATACATTTTGAGAAAGTTCAGTAAGCTGCATTGGATGATTCCAATTCTGATTGTGTTTTGTTTTCAGTCAAAACAAGAGAGAATCGATTGGAGCGAGATGCAAGCCAACTATTCCAGGCTAACCAAACTTGTCTCTACAGTGGACAAATACATCAGCCCAATAGTTTTTACTACGCTTGTCTTCAATATGTTACTTTTGAGCCAACAACTATTTGGTATTATTGGGTAAAGAAAACCAGTAATCATTTTATCTATCATTATACCAGTCGTAAGCCGTCTAATGCTGGATATAGGCCTCCCTAGAAACGAAGGAATTTTCCTGCAAATACTGGGCAAGCGTGGTGGAAATCACAGACCGTCGCTTCGCGTCTGGAATGCTGCTACCTATTCCATTGTTGCATTTAAACTACAATGTTTTAGATGGTTATACCACTGAACAGGGAACAGGGGGAATTAGTATTCTTCTTCATGTTATCACTTGGCCATATGTATATAAGGTGCATATCATAGTGTATCAGAAATTATTGAAGCTGCAACGTGTTTCCGAACCTTAGCAGACACATTATATTTTTTCAGTGTTTCTTTTGTGCTTAGAAGTAAGAATAATCTCTTAAATGTTGTGATGATAAAAGAAAACGTTGCAAGGTTGATTGCATGTTCGAGTTTTGCCTGATACCTGAGACGAGTTGATATTTTTCTTATCAATATTATCATTAACGTTAACGAATGGCTTCGAGGATCGATCACCAGTTTCGATGTTGTAAGGGTGTGAGACTGTATAAAAAATAAAAGTGTTGCATATTTGTAAAACTATTTAGATATATACATATATGTTGCCATACATATTAGATAGACATAATTAAGAACTAACCTAAACTAATCTTAGGTTTCAGAAAGGGTTGAATATTTAAAATAATAAATATAAATTCACACAACATCTCCTACGTTGACTTGACTCCGTGATAAGCGCATAAAGCACTTGTGTTACAGACGTCAGACAACAGAAGAATCACAAATATGTATAAAGTATATTATACTCCCAGACGCAGAACAATGATGTATGAAACACAAGTGTGTATTTACGTTATATATTTTAGTTTTAGTTTCCTTTTGTTGTCGAATAAAGTTATTAAGTTATTAAAAAAAAAAGAAAAAAAAAGTGCTTTAAGATACTAAGTGAGTCTGGTCAATGTATGACATGTCTAGTGAATATTATTATTATATTTATTATAAAACAATTACATATATATAAATTGATATATAAACTATCTCTTCCTTCAAGTTGGTTCAAATTGTACACGGAAAGCAAAAACTATTGAAAACGTTACAGTTTAGTAATTTATCCCGGACAAACACCGTGACATGCAATATTTTTATATAAAGACATATATGATTACTAGATAAGTTAGTCACCTCCCTCTGTATCAGGTGTCAGAAGAGGCCAGAACCGACAGATGGCGGTATTTTCATTCAAATCGGGTAGCTCAAATGCACAGGTTCGGGATGGGCAGCAGCATTCCGACCGCGAAAACTGCACTCTGCGATTGCCCAACGTGGCAATTACGGACAAAATTCCTTCTTGCTTGAAGCGGCCTATATCCAGAAGTGGACTTCTATCGGCTGATATGATGACTAGATAAGTTAACAAAATACAGAGCGGTCGATATATTTCCTCTTCTAGTGACGTCATAAAGGCAAACATTTTAAAGAACGCAGATTACCAGAGAAAATAACATAAAATCTTCAGCTTTTCGACCCATATAGATATTTTGATCTAGATACTTATATAAAATTAATGAAAATCGACTGTTCAGTCACTAAAGTCACTCAATATTTTATTTTTTATTACAGATTGAAGCATCGGCCTACACTCCCTATCTCCTTGACTCATCTACACTGTGAAAGGTACAAGTCTAATGTATATATTTTTTTATTTTTCATATCTTACTTATACTAAACAAAAAAACGCATTACTAACACGCTATTATTCGACGAAGTTTTGATAATTTTTTTTGTGTTATACAATCAACATGAGGACCTCAAACAAAGGTCGTCTACATTAGTATATCACTCCTAACTATTTCTACATTGATTTGCTATTCAATTTAATAATAAAAAATATACCTAAAAATTTAACTTAAAATAAAATTAATTTAATAATTTCCTAATTTTAAATTTAATTCCTAATTTTTAATTTATCCTAATTTTAAAACAACATCTTATAGTAATCTTCACATACATTTTTTTAAATATATATTTTTTTATGTTACCAAGTCAACAAACAAGCACACGGTCCGCTTGATGATAAACGTGACCGCAAACTATAGACACTCGTGGCATCACAAAGATATCATTAATGTGTCGCTAACCTTGTGAATCAAGGGTATACTATCACGTTTACCCTGTAATCTCACACCCTTCAAATCGGAACACAAAAATGCGAACACTGCTATTTAAAAATATAATGTATTTCGAACACATATTTTTAATAAAGAAGCTGTTGCAAGTGGCTTCACCCGCATAAAATTTCTATGGAAAGTACTCTTTCAGGGATGAAAGATACTATATATCCTTCTTTGTGAAAGTTCACTAAGATTTTGTGAAAGTTGAGTAAATAAAGCGTAGCGAATAGGTGACAAACAAACTCACTTTAACATTTATAACAATACTTAGTTGAGATAAAAAAATTGAATCAGATAAGAATGTTCTGGATAGATTAGATTATAGCTGATAGCGCGTTTAAAAATCGCTCAGCCCAATTTTTTTTTAAGTATGAAAATTTTAGTTTATCGTAATTCCTACGAAAATAGTACTTTTTTCGAGATAAAAATTATCTTGTATCCTTGTCCATACAGCCAACTATATATGTATGCGAAATTTCAAAAAGATTGGTTCAGAAGATAATTATGCAGAGATGACAAACAAACTTACTTCCTCATTTATAATATTAGTTGAGATTCGATTCATTACAGCCATTGGAAGTCCACTGCTGGACGTAGGCCTCCTAAGAAATGGGGATCTTGCTCATAACTGCCGCGCTGGGCAAACATGTTAGCAATCGCAAAGCGCAGCTATCGCACAGGATGCTGCTTATCCCCACCCTGTGCGTTTGGGCTACACTGTCTTGAGTGGATATACCACCATCTGTCGGTTCTGATATCTTTTTCGCCTTTCATGACACCTGGTACAGACGCAGATACTTTCTACTCTGCCAGATCTTCATGGAACATGTTATGTAGCTTAAATATTTTACTTTTGCACTTCTTTTATTCAGTAAATTACAACGGGTCCTATAGATTTTTATTTTATTTCTTTTTATTTTTTAATTCCTACAAGATCTCATACATAGACCTAACTGCACGGTAAGTCGCTAAAAACTCTTGTGTTACGGACGCCAGACAATAGTGGAATCACAAAAATACTACTTAAATACATATATTTAACACCCAGACACAGGACAAACACAAATATCGTCATATTATTATTTAATCTGGGTGGGAATCGGACCCACGACTCCTGGCGCTCAAGATAGGATCACTACTATCTGCGCCATTGGTGATTTATAAATAAAATTGTTTATTTATAAATAATAATATTTTAAATATTCCATGTAAATACATTGCCTGCTTGGTTACTGAAAATTCTGGCTTCTTTCTAGTTTTATTCACAACTGCGTTATTGCGCGGTCGAAAATGGCCTGAACTGTATCGAAAATAGGGATGGTACCTTGCACGACTTATCGGGACAATATCCCTAGATGTATATATTTAGACCGATCCCCTGGAGCGAGCTAAAAGTGTGTACAACCCCTCGTAAACTAAATCTTCGTTTGTGTGAAAAGTGTTTACGTCGGTCGTTGCAGCGTCAACATGTTTGAACACATCTTACGCCTTTGCTCCAGTTTCAATTCGAGAACCAGTCAGTGGAAAATCCACTTTCCTTCATTCTTATAATACTTTATCATTTCTCACACATTTTTGGTGATCATCTTACCAGCCATTGAAAGTCCACCGCTGGAGATAGGCCTCTCCATAAAAGGAGGTTTTTTACCCTTAATTGTCGGCAAGCGTGTTCGTAATTACAGGGCGCAATTTTTGTGACGTGGAAGCTGCTGTATATCACCGCCTTGTGCGTTTACGCTGCACTGTTTTGGATTGATATACCGCCATCTACCGCCATCTGTCGGTTCTGGTACCTTAGTCACCTCTTACGACAATTGGTACAGTAGGAGGTACTATTCTACTCTGTCGGTCCCTCACGGCTGTTTGACGTGATTTGTATACGTCTCGTAAGTGTGTCTTGCAATAAAAAATGTTACACGACATCACAAACCGACAAAAAGCATAGGTATTGACCTGACTCCGAGATAAGTCGCTTAAAAAAAAATTATGTGACATTAGACGTCAATGAAAAGTCACATATACTTAAATGCATATTTTTGTTTGTTATTTAAAAAGTATACACTATGCTTCGAAATATATATTGCATGATGGAAGACGCAAGCAGCTGTTTAATCCTAGCTCATTGTTACTTGATTGTATTCTTTATTTATATGCATTGATTATGTCCGGGTAACGATATAAATGTTATTATTATTTAACACCCAGACACAGAACAAACGCAAATATTCATCACATTAATCTTTGGCGTTCAGGACTGGAAGGCTACCGAATGCGCCGTTAGACCTATTTAATTAGACACTTTTTTACAAATATATGTCGGTTTAATTAATTGTATACATAAAAATAAAATTGGAGTGTCTTTCTGTAATTAAAACATTATAGATTTTTTAGTACATATGAAGTTTATACATATGAAGTAAATCATTATACCAGCAAAAGAAAGTCCACTGCTAGACTTAGGCCTCGCCAAGAAAGGGGGAATGTTGCCGGCTGGGCAAGCGTGTTGGCAATCGCAAAGCACTGCTTTCGCGACGGGGATATTGCTGCTTATCCCCGCCCTGTGAATTTGAGCTGTACTGTGTTAGATGGATGTACCGCCATCTGCCGGTTCTAGTACTATAGTCGCTTCTTACGATACCTGGTACAGGGGGCAGTACTATTCCACTCTTTCGGCCTCTCACGGCTGTTTGGTGATATTATTTGTATACGTCTCGTAAATGTGTTTTGCAAAGAAAGTCCACTGTTGGACATAGGCCTCCCCAAGAATGAGGGAATGTAAATAATTGCCGCGCTGAGCAAGCGTGTTGGCAATCGCAGAGCACAGATTTCGCGACGGGGAAGCTGCTGCCCATCGCCCTGTGCATTTGAGCTGTACTGCTGGTTTTGGTACTTTAGTCGCCTCTTACGACACCTGGTACAGGAGGGGGTACTATTCTACTCTGCCGGTATCTCAGGGCACTTGTATAGTACATACTTGGAAATATTGTCTGAGTGTTTTGGCAAATTTAATTTATGTCTTAAGGTATTTCTTTTAGTGACGTCACCAGGAGCATACGGTTCTGCCTAGCCACAGTTTTGATGGTTGCGAGGACTTTCCTTATCTTGTACTTTCCGGCGAACCTTCATACTGCTAGCCGTGAACCTTTACAAGTATTGAGGACATTGCCCTCTCACACATACAATCATGAGGTATACCAGAGTAACAGGAGAATTTATATTTGTTATTATTAGCGCAGATGGTGGTTATCGTATCTTGTGCGCCAAAGGTCGTGGGTTCAGTCTTCATACAGGGTAAATATTTGTAAGATGAATATATATATTTTCTGTGTTTGAGAATAAATAACTTATATGTTTTTAAGTTTTATATTTGTGATTTCCATTTTCTGATGTCCGTAACATAAGTGCTTGAAGTTGAGTAAATTTATTTATTACTATTATTATAATGCCTTAGAACTTTTGTATTACTTAAAAGGAAGCTTCAACTGATAATGGACAAGTTTGATTTGATTCCAATAATTTCATATAATAAATAAATATATAATAAATAATAAATAAATTTACTTAACATCTCATATATTGACTTGGATATATTGAACAGTGGAATTACAAATATAATACTTATATTTAATACCCAGACACAGAACAAACACAAATATCACCATGTGTGGACATTTGTTGGCGCACAAAATATGATCACCGCCATAGTCCATAGTCGCAAGGTTATTAAGTCGTAGTTATTTTCAAAAGAAGCTGGCCATTCGTCTGGCATCGGATCCAGTTAGTATATTTAACAAAATCATTAATTTTTCAGACTCAGCGTTTGATGATGCAAGTGTATCATTCGATTGTGGCTCTGAGTGGTTGCGATCTATTTTATTTTACGAAGGAGAACATGCTCAGCGTTCGTATAACTTAATTTATATTAATTCACTGTTGTAGTTCTAAAAAAAAACACAAAAAAATCAATAATTTGAAGTGTTGAAGGTAGTAATAGTACCGACCTCCGAGCCAGGTGTCGTAAAAATCTATTCTGGAACCTTGGACTAGACTGGGCGGAGATGGGTAGCAACATGGCTATCGCAAAGCAATGCCTTGCAATTAATATCCTACCTGCCAACAGTAACCATTATGGGCATTTTTCGCGTGGGCAGTTATGGGCAGTCCGCGTGATAGTAAGCGTCATTGCATCTTTTACACGCTCGTAGTATTACTAACGCGTTGCCAATCGTGTGACTTGAGGATATTATGCCACATTGCCCAGTAAATTCACTGCCTCTCTCGCCCTTCAGACCGGAACACAGCAATGCGAACACTGCTATTTAGCGGTAACAGTAAATGAGAGTGAGGTACCAATGCAGACGACCAAACCCAATGCAAAAAAAAATCAATGCACAACTTCTATCTGTCAATGCGTAACTCAAATAAGTTACGCAATTTCTAGTGGATATTAAATTATTCTTGTACCTCAGTCGCCTCTTCCGACACTTCGTGCAGGGGAGGTACTGTCCTTCTCCACCGGTACCCACGGCTCATGAGTTAAGCTTTGTGGACGCAATAGACAGCTTTATAATATTTTTATTTATTTTACTTAGGAATTAAACCAGAATCAAAGTACAACAAATCACTAAGAATCTATGGGTTCTTGACAAGCTGTGACTTGACACGGACGTATGCACAGTATCATAGCTTAACTAAATAACGTTAAATTAAAAAAAAATCTTACATTTACAATATACACCAAATTTAGAATAAATTATGATATGATTCAAACAAGTTAATTTACAATAAATAAATAAGTACAAACTCTATAATATTTTTTTCAGGTCACAGGAGTACTTGTCACTTATGAGTTGGTATTATTTCAAGTATAGAAAAAGAAGTAGACATTCGACCAAATGGAACAAATGAACAAGTTTATCATCACCATCATCATATCACTGAAGGACATAAGCATCCCCAAGAAAGGGTGATTTTGCCTATATTGCCGCGAGACGGGGATGCTGTTGCTTATCCCGCCCTGTGCATTTCAGCTACTCTGTTTCGAATGTACCGCCATCTGTCGTTTCTGGTACCTTAGTCGCCTTTTACCGCATCTGGTACAGGGGAGGTACTATTCTACTTTGCGGGTACCTCACGGCACATGAACAAGTTGGTAGACACAAATAATATAACAGGAGAACAACAGCGAGAAGGAGAGAGAATAAATCATTGTTATATTACTTAGGGTCTCGGCTCTTGTTCCACAACCCAAAATGAAAAAACCGAAACTCTAAAGGACCACTTAGTCGTCGGTTTGACTGCCAACACCTATTATCGTGTTGAGGTATCAAGTTGAAATTACTACATACTGCAATAAAAAAAAACATGATTAATATAAAAAAAGGCACGACAACTGAAAGCATGTTCTGAAATTCTCAAGGAAATCAAAATTCATAGGATACTTCTTGCAGACAAATAACTATGCAATTTGGCAAATTATATGTTAATAAAAGTTTCGGGTTCGATCTTCACACAGGACAAATGCTTATATAATGTTATTTTTGTTTGTTTTGTGACTGGGTGTTATATATACAACTTTGTTCCTGCATACCTATGGAACCCTTAGTTGGACAGTCAAGCTCGAAATTGCCCGATTTTATTAAATTTAGCTGCGTTATACATTAGAGGTAATTTGCATTACAGAGATACATATACTCGTACATAAGGTGGGTCATTAACCTTGCGACACGAGGATAGTATTTTTTTTATTTATTATGAAGTCAGCAAACAAGCATACGGTTCGCTTGATGATAAACGTGACCACAACCTATAAACGCTCGGGCATCACAAATATATCACTAGCGTGTCGCCAACCCTGTGAACTTAAGATACTATGTTACATTTACCGAGTAATTTCACAGCCTCTCTCACCCTTCAAACCGGAGCACAGCAATGCGAACACTGCGTTCAATGCAGACGAACTTAGTAAGAGGTCTACTTCATATCATCACTTCTTGTGCAGCAAATGCTTTAAAACTGATTATTAATTGATCTAAGTTTTACTTGAAGTATTCGAACGTCTTTCTGAGACTTACATCATTTTATAAGAAGTTTTATATTAAGACTAAAAACAATAGGACCGTAACTTTAGATATACATACATACATTGCGCCTCTGTCCTATCGGGGTAGAGAGAGACTATAGATCTCCACTTGGCATACCTTTCTTGCTTCCATTACTCGCATTAGTTCTTTCATACACCTTCGTTTATATTTAGTACTTCCGACCTAGCCCATTTTTAAAACCTCTTCTATCTTATTAAGATATGTTCGTCTAGGTCGTCCCATATAATCACTTACGCTCTTAAAATTTGTGCTGTCATTATACTTTCATTTATCCTTTCTGCATGTCCAAACTATCTCTATATCCCTTTCTCTATTGTTGTCACAACATCATCTTTTACACCACATTGATCTGTTAGAGATACTTAAAATTTTAGATGTAAACTATCATATCAGTCACTTAACGCACTCCTTGTGTCTCACCCTGACTTTGACGTATTTGTCGACAACGTCAAATCATTAATAATTAAGCTCGATGTACAATAGTTTTTTTTGTTATAACTTTATAATTGTGTAATTGGGATAACTCGTATAATTATGTTAATAAATAAATATCTCTCGAGCTCGTTCAAACTTTTTTGTTGTCTACCATATATCTTTCATACCACATCTTATAGATTTACCTAGCTTAACGCATGTACACAGTAAACAAAAAAACAGTCAAGTGCGAAGCGGACTCGTGCACCAAAGTTTCCGTACAATCCCGTAGGTATATCAGAAAAATATCATGACAAAAGAGGTGATAATGTTTTTACAAATTTAATATTTTCAGAATGGTTTCTTTATTTATGCCACGTAACACGTGTGTATACGTTGTTATATGCCAAATTTCAAAGATTAGTATCTTCCACTGTTCTACTGGCGAGTTATATTTTAAATATTTGGTTTAATTATTATCTGATTATTTAATGTCAATTTCAATATAATACTACAGGTTAGTATTACATTGAAATTGATATAAAGAAAAATAAAATCATTTAAAATATATTTGTATTATACGATGTAAGTAAAATTTATGGTCATCGCCATTTTTTGGTAATTTATGCTAAAATTTATTGCTTTGTACCAAATTTTATGACTCTAAATTAACAGAACGTACCCTGTAGGCTTTGATTCCCTTGCAAGTATCGAAAATTACTGAAAAAGAGGCTGTAACTTTTGGTTGGGTAAAATTTTACACGACTCCAAGGAACAGTAGACCTGAGTTTGTGCAAATATTCAATATGAAAATTTGTTTGTTGCTTTCGTGCGTTTCTTAGAAAAAGGGTTTTGACAGACAAATGGACAAAAAGGTGATTCCATAAGGATTTTGTAAAAAGACCTGAAGTAAAGGCTTTAAATGTTGTTTCTTTTAATATTACAGAGAAACGGAATTACGTCTTAATTTCATTTATCCCAATTATTGGAATAATATCATTATATATATTCGAGTGTTATATTTGTAATTCCTCTGTTGTAGTCGTCAGATCAATTTATGAGATGTCGTGTGAATTTATTATATTATTATTATTTAGAAAAAGACATAACAATTTTTGTAAATCTTGTAATTTTGTGTATATTTAAGCTTTTGCACCATGTTGAGTTTTTTATTTGGCAAAATATTTGTCTATGTATCTTAGTCGGTTTATGAATAGTTTAGATGTCCAAATAGACACGGTTCTTCGCACTGGCGTTTCAGGGACGGGGTCTGTCAAGGGAGGACGGCGGTCGACGTCTGTTCCAGTCTAAATTAAAACAAACCTAAATGTCCATAAATATTCAGTACTATTACAAATACTAGATTTTAGTACCAACTTTTGTGATATAATACAAAGTATATGTATGTATTACATTTTTCCGAGAATGTTTGACAAACAGACAACGATAGACAGGCAAACATACTTTCCTTCCGCAATATTTTCTAAGATCATGAGTTGCAATTGTTTTTTGACTGCACTATTTAGATTTATACTCCTAAATATTTGAATAAATGACAACCACCAAATTAACGTATTTTGAAATTATTTTAATGGAGTTCTGACTCCATCTGCCCCCACATGCCGTAGGGTACCTATCTAGGGCTGAGTAGAATTCGAGTATTACCTCTTTTTATACTAGATGTCGTAAGAGTAAGTTCCGTCCATTCAGGTACCAGAACCGTGCATTTAAGTTACTCTGATAAATCGCGGTGTATCCATTCAATAGTGTAGCTCAAATGCTTAGAGTGAGGATGTACAGCAGCAACCCCGTCGCGATACCTACACTCTTCGATAGCCAACACGCTCACCCAGGCAATTATAAGATAATCGCCCATTCTTAGGAAAGCCTATGTCCAACCGTGGACTTCTAATGGCTGATATGATAATGATTATGTGAAATCTTGTAATGTATAAAACATTAATAACAAATAATGATTGCTGATATCATATGCAAATATAATAATAATAATAATATAATAATAATAATAACTTTATTCAACAACAAAAGGTAACTTAAACTAAAATACATTTTGATACTTAGGTACCTAAACTAGGTCTAGCCTGTTCTTATAGGCACCTAACAAATAACTCGCACGACGCTACTCCAATGTCATCTGTCATTCTAATCAAGTTTTATTTATAGAATATAATTTTCTGGAATTGAAGTCACGTGTCACCGATCGTCGAAGTCATTACACAAATCGTATTTAAAATACTATTATTGATAAAACAAACGACAATAGGGGTAGAAGTTCTAATAGTCAACATTGTAAAAGCAGTTAATCTAATACACTTGGCCATACTTACATTTTTTTACATTACATTACATTACATTGACTTACCTTATCTTCAGTAGCATTAAACTTGATTGACAAACTTTTCCTAATTGACCCCAAAACTAGCAGAGGCAATTCAGCAATTATGCTTGCCGCCCTTCTCTGAATTTCATTAAGAAGTTTGATTAGAAACAGGAAATATTGCAAACAGAACAAACCTTTGGAATCCATTCAAAACAATCACTCAATGAATTATTCGTTTCCTATTGTTATCGGGTTTTATGCCTACAATGTGCGTTTTGTTTCCCTTTACAATTATATTATCTTTCCGATTTGATTATCAATATAATAATAATAATTTCCTACAACATCTCGTACATTGACCTGAATTCGTGGTAAGTCTCTTAAAGCATTTGTGTTTCGGACTCCAGACAATAAAGGAACTACAAATATACTACTTAAATACATATATTTAACACCTAAACAAAGAACAAACAGAAATATCGTCATATATATAATTACTCTAGGTGGGAATTGAACCCACGACTCTTAGCGCGAAAGGTAGGATCACTATTATATGCGCCATCGGGCCCGTCAAATAAAAAAAAAAACATCGATAATTTGCGATCGAATATTTAAGCATCAAAAAATATGGGTATCAATTTTCGTTTTGGAAGCACAAAAGTGGCGGCTATCATGTGGTTTCTCAAACCTGTTAACGTCTAATATGCCCAAATCCAAATCCCTAACATTCTCAATGAAATACAGGGCGAAAAATAAATATGTTCTAAAAGGTCTACCTCAAAAGTACAATAGTTATTATTGAATGTATATAATTAAAAAAGTAAAACGTTTGAAGAAATTTAAGTTAAAAGTGATGTTTTGAAAGCCTTATAGATATATATAGCAAGATTAAAATAACCTAACAGTTCTAAGCTAGTACTAAATTTTACTAAACAAAATTTTGTATTACGGCAAAAAAGGTTACCAATAATATTTAAAAATTTTAAAGAAAAAATTATTAAAGCCACAAAATTATATATGTCATAAGAAACTAAGTTGTGTGTATGTGCGTCGTGTAAATTCCAGTAACTTTATTTTATAATTTTTAAACACTTTACATGAGGCAGGCAGAGGTAGGTGATGACCCTGCCGTATATAGATTGTTGTTTTCATTTCCGAATATCTCCAAATCAATAAAGTGTCCGTGATGAGTTATTTGGTATCTCTCGACGTCACACCTTTAAGATTACAAGCACTAGTAAGTTTATGAATGAGCAAAAACTGAAAGTTTCCAAAACGGTGCGCAAAAGAACTAGCCAAGCGAACGTTTTTCAATTTGAAGAATGGAACCAACTCTATAATGGTAAATAACACATATCATTATCATCATCACTATTACAGCTAATAAAGGTCCACTGCTAGTCATGGGCCTCCCCCAAGAAAATTACGAATAATTGTCGTGCTGGGCAAGCGTGTTAACAATCACTGAACGCAGCTTCCGTGACAAGGATGCTGCTGCCTATCCCCTCTTTGCAACCGACAGGCAGGGAGGTATATCCATCCAAAACAGTGCAGCTCAAATGCATAGGGTGGGGATCAGCAGCATCTCTATCACGATATCTGCGCTCTGCGATTGCCAATTATGGGCAAAAATATCCTTTCTTGGAGAGGCATATGTCCAGCAGTAGATTTCCAATGGCTGGTATAATGATGACGGGAAAACTTTTATGAATTACTCAAGGAAAACTTCCTGATGAATTACTCTGGCTATTAGTGAAACCATGTAGATATACTATTTAGAAATATGAATATAATATAAAGATATAAAGGTTTTGAAATTGTTTTGAGATCATACAAGACAACAACTCACAAAATTCTACCATTAAACGCACGTAAAACCGTTAAGCGCTACTAGTCATACGTAATAGTCAAGCGAAATTTAGAAAAAGCAATAGAAAAATTAAATTATATTGATTTTTTGTATGTTCATATGTTAGAGGACAACTTAGGATGAGTTGTGAGTTGTTCAAGCAAATACACACATCAAACAATACGTTTATTTTAATAAAAAATAATTAATTACAAATCAAATAACATTACCCTGGTGGCATTATTACTATTATTTGCTGTGTTCAATCGGTGATCTCTGTTTACTTGTAACAAAAGCAACTCGTATGTAATAATTGTGCTTGCGAGCTGAAAAAAACAGTACACAAATATATAATGCTCAAATAAAGTAACACAACATCTCATACATTTACCTGACTTCGTGGTAAGTTTCTGAAAGCACTGTTACGGGTATCAGACAAGAGAAAAATCACAAATAAAATAATATAAATGTTTGTTCTTAGCGGGAGTCGAATCTTCGATCGTTGTCATATAAGATAGAGATACTATCAAATGCGCCATCGAACCTGACGAAAATATCACCATTAAGTATACGACAACAGTCAATATCAGAATCTTACAGATTGAATTAGAATTTGGTCGTACTGACCACTTTGATCTTAAGTATCTCCTTTTTGGTTAAGAATTCTTAATTTAAATTTATAAATTCATGTAGCAGGTACATTTGAGTTTCGAAAACAGGTATTGATTTGTTTTTTTGCTTTCTCATTATAGTTTTCTTGAGCGTCGCTTATTACTGCACTAAGGATATACCAATACTGCAGAAATAGTTCGATGGATTCATTGTGTGTCCGGCTTTGGTGTCGCAAAAAAGCGTGGTACGTTTTTGGTTTCAACATTTTTGGTCTAGAAAGTTTTACCTTTTGAGATAACCCCGTGAATGGCCGGAGACCATAGTGAAAAATAAAGAATTAAGGCTATTGTGAAAGCAAATCCATCACGAAGCAGTTCAAAGATAGCTACAGGCTGAGGGGTGAGTGATAAAACTGTATTAATCCACTTAGAGCAAATCGGGAGAGTAAAAAAATATTTGAAAGATAGGTACCTCATGAACTTAGCGAATCATGGAAGAGCTTAACCGACACAAACATCAAGGAATGTTTAATCGAATCATTACTTGTGTTGAAACGTGGATACTGTAACATAATTGGCAGCGCTCGTCGCAATGGCTGAACTGTAGAGACCTAGCAATCATGCCCAATACGAAAATAGACTCAAAAAAAAATATTAGTGAGTGATTGGTGGACAAGTGTCGTTCACTACAGCTTTCTTACATCTGGCCAAATGATTATGGCATATATCTATTGCCAGTAACTATAAACCATGAAGAAAGAACTTGCTGCTAAGCAACCGAGACTTGTCAATCGCAATTGGCCATTGCTGCTTCACGATAACGCAAGACCACACACTGCACAACACACGAGCACTAAGTTAAGTTAGCTACAATTGGATTATTTGCAACAAATAGCCATTTTTTCCGGATTTTAGACAATTTCTTACTAGGAAAAACATCAACTCCGTTGCGGCAGTCCAAACCGACCTCAAAGAGCTTATTGATTCTCGCTCTAACGATTTTTTAGTAAAAGGATTCATGAACTACCTATGAGATGGTAAAAGGGATGGATACTTAATTTAATTAAATATATTTTATTAAAAAATATTACTTTATATTTCTCTACCTCTCGAACAAAACGCTGTAAGAACGAAATATTTTAAGCATAATACTTAATTTATAGAAAAAATACGTAGACAAGTTAAATAATTCTTATCGCACGTTTTACCGGCCGTGTGAAATATGAAAAATGTGGTGAAGAAAGACATTGTCATGCCACGCTTGACCCCTCTAATCCGTGGTAAAAATTCTACGCCAACATAAAATATTTTTTATCGTTTGGACTTTTAGACGTTTGTATTGCCTTAATAAGGGTTACGTAAATGTAATTTTGTTTTGTAGCTGGCAGAGTAGATATAACTTCCCATGTAGCAGGTGTCGTATGAGGCTACCTGAGGTACCGGGAGCGATAGACCGGGAGGGAATGATAAAAGAAATCCCATTTTGTATTTACGAGCTCGTAAGCTTTACAACTGTTAGAAGTCTGCCCAGTACGCCGAAATTCCCTCTTTCTTAAGGAGGCCTGCCACTAGTGGATGCCGTTCTACGATTGCAGTAATACGAAGACAGATGATAGTAATCCTGTTTTATGCACTAAGGGTTGTGGGTTCGATTCCATCAGCGACAAAAATGTATATGATGTTTGTGTTCATTCTGTGTCTGGATGTTACATATATGTTTTTAAGTCTACTACTTATGTCTGTCTTTGTAAATCCTCCGTTGTGTGATATCCGTTACACAAGAGCTTTAAGCTATTTATCACGGAGTCAGATGAATTCATGAGATTTTGTGAAAATTTATTACATTAAATTTAATAAAAACAATAGTTCTAAATTGTCAATTATCTAAAGAAAATAGGAAAGCCGTGATAAGTTTCGATGTTATTTCAAAGAACAAACTGCAGATAAATGAAAACTCCTCGTTGATTAAATATTCATAGCTTTCATTTGTAAAGAACATTCTGCCTGACAGGTCTTGATAAGAAAAATATATGAAATGACGCAATCCCAGAAAACGTGCACAACTGTATATCCGTACCTTTAGTACAGTACTGCGTGTTACGTAAAAAAATGAGCCACTCAACGCAATTGGAATATACGCTATTTGTAAGCGGAACCTCTGCACCTAAAAGTAATACAGACATTTGATATTATTACACCGATATATAAACTAAAAAAACTATATACATAACTGTACGTGTGCATGAATTTTTTTACTGACGAAACAAAGTTTAGCAGCCGTGAGGTACCGTCTGAGTAGGATAGTACCTCCCTGTACCAGGTGTCGTAAAAGACGACTAACGTACCAGAACTGACAGATGGCGGTATATCCATCCGAAACAATGTAGCTCAAACGCACAAGGCGAGGATGGGCAGCAGAATACCGTTCGCGAAAGCTGCGCCCTGCGATTGCCAACATGCTTGTCCAGCGCGGCAAGTATGGGCAATATTCTTCCTTTCTTTGGGATGCCTATGTCCAGCAGTAGACTTTAATGATACAAATGATAAAACAAAGTTTATACTTGTACTTGTGCCACAGCCGATATAACTATACATATATTAAAATAAGTGTGTCTGTTTGAAAGCCCAAATTAAGAGCTCATTATTTGATTACAAAATATTTGTGTTAGTTTCGGCTAATCGCTGAATTAAAGTAAAAAAATATTAACAATAAAATTGAAATATCACCATATCAGACATTGGTACTCCAATGCTTTTTTAATAAAATGGAAATTTTCCCATAAATGCCGTCCTGTGCATTTGAGCTAGAATGGTCCGAATGGATATATCGCCATTCGGTTCTGGTACCTTAATCACCTCTGATGATACCTGGTACAGAGGGAGGTACAGGTCGAATAACTGGTCAAATTTTGGCCGCCGTGCAACCATTAATAAATTTTAAATAGTAGATAATGTACTTTACATTTTCAAAGTTTATCACCGAAGCATAGGTATTACTAAGAAGTGTTTACAAGAGATGGGAAGTATATAGGAGTTATTGAATGGTGTTTCCATGCTATAAATATTGTCATTAAATCTTTACGTGCTTTTGGGTACAACTGGCTGTTTATAAAGGCGTGTTGATTTCAACTGGCAAATGGTAGAGAATGTTAAGTATGGCAGAAGAAGCATGTGAGTTGTATAAATGCTGTTGTAATGACAGCACTTCGAAGTAAGTATGGTGAGAGTTTGAGAGATAGATTAAAGTATAGTGTGATAATACAATGCGACGACTGTAGACAAATGAATGTTTAGTTGGCTTGGACAAGTAGAAAGAATAGATGAAATTAGAATGGCTGCACAAATAAAAGAGTTGGTATAGAAGAGGTATTAAAGAAAGTCCTGGTTGAAAGTACCAAGGATAAAAAAGCGTGTATGAAAGAACTAATGCGAGTGAAGGAAGCAATAGAGGTATGCCATGATCATAGCAAGGGGAGATCACCTCCAAAGAGTAATCCATATCTGACACTTCGTACAAGTACAACAAAGACTCCTTCGACGCAACATGGACGTTGGCCGTCGCAATGCACGAGGTCAATGTCCGAAGGACGAAAAATAATGTGCCCAGATAATAATAAACAAGATGTTCTGAAGACAGCATTATTCTGAAAAAAATACAGTATATTAAAAGTTGTTCCAGAGTATTTAGAGTAGAAAGATTGTTTGGTTCAAACGAAATTACTTCATTATGTCTGGATAAAATTATTTGATGAAATTGTGAAAATGAAAAATCTTACAATAATTTAGTAATTCGGCAAAGTTTACGCTATTTAAGAAACGGTGCCCTTTAAACTGACAAAAAAGCAGCACATTGTCAAATTGGTTTAATTCTATGTTAGTTATTTTTGAACTATGTCATATATACATCACCATCTGTGAAATCCCCGAGAAAAGGAAAAATTTCGCACGTAATTGCCGTACTGAGCAAGCGTGTTGGCAATTTGCGTCGGAGATGCTGCTGCCCATCCCCGCCCACAAATTCCTCCTTTTTTGGAGTGGCTAATATCCAGCAGTGGATGTAATACGCCTGATATGACGATATGATATCAATACAAACCTGTGCTCTAATGATCCATCACAGTTCTTGAAACTTGTGGATTGAATGCTAAAATCATTATTAAAATATATTAATACATGTTTTTACATAATTAAATAAACAAAAAACAAATGCATATTAAATATTCACTTAGCAATGATGGACTGCTTTAGAATAAGCTAAAAGCTGATAAAAGGGTATTATAAACGACACTTACTTAACAAAAGTAAATATTTGAACACAAAAAAAGAAGAAGCTATTGAAAAATGACAGTAAAGTCAAAAACTTAAGTCGCTCGTTGATCAAACTGACCAAATTCTGCAAGTTGGTAAAATAAACTCGCTGTTTTTTCCAAAACGAGGGATCGTGAAACTGCAAAAAATAGTGACGATTAAAGGACTGGAATAAAAGTCAGGTAGATTATCTATGCCGCAGTACCGCAATGCCTTGTGGTACCGGCAGAGATCAATAGGACCTTCCCCTATATCAGGTGTCGTAAGAGGCGACTGAGGTACCAGAACCGAAAGATAGCAATATATCCTTCCGCAAAAATGTCGCTCAAATGCACAGGGTGGGGATGGGCAGCAGCATCTGCAATTGCGCCCTGCAATTGCCAACATGCTTGCACAGCGCAGCAATTATATACAAAATTTCCCCTCTGCGGCGGAGATACCGCTG
Organism: Heortia vitessoides; assembly: GCA_020976665.1. Lineage (NCBI taxonomy): Eukaryota > Metazoa > Arthropoda > Insecta > Lepidoptera > Crambidae > Heortia > Heortia vitessoides. The sequence goes on along the minus strand of JACJUM010000875.1, from coordinate 19,947,054 downwards.
CCCATCCCCACCCTGTTTATTTGAGTAACACTGATCTGTCGGTTCTGGCACCTTAGTCGCCTCTAGAACCACCAGAAACAGAACTAATAAAAATATTCTATATATTAATATTGGTCCGGAAATTTGTGCACCATCTACCTCGTCTTTCAACGTAAATTTATTCAACATATTACATTCTTAGTATTATTCTATTTACACTTACCTTATGCTCGTTTAAAATAATGTGGTTGTTGTAGTCCCTTATATATCTTTCTAAATACATACTTACACATATCAAAATGACATCTCCCAAGCCCCAAACAAGTAGGCCTTGGTATAAAATAATCTGAAATACATTAAACCTTTTAAGTGGTCGCATTCTGAGAAGAGATTTGAAGAGAGAAGGTAGAATTCTCCACCTTACTCTCACCTCTTTCTACCGCCATATAGCAGTACTAGCATTTCGGTTTTATATGTCGTGAATACCTTCAGTTCACAAGGTTGGCGACACGCTAGAGATATCCTTGTGATGACAGTAGCGTCTAAAGGCTGCGGCCACGTTTACTATCAAGCGGACTATATGCCTGTTTGCTGACTTCATAATATAAAAAAGAGGAAATGGAACTGGATGGAACTTACATTTACCACAATCAATTTCCACAGACTGTATGTTGTATATTGGAAAGCGAGGAACACGCTCTTTTCCATTAATTTATTCAAATTGGTTTTGTCCTCTGCGCCGTATTTTAAACATTCCACGACTAGCAAGTTGTTAAAAGTTAGACTCAAAATGTGCTCTCCTGAAATAAAATCTATATTGAATCATTTGTTATTATATATATCGATATATTTCCCATTCCCTAATTATCTTAATACGACTATTACCCTGTCTTATTAGCAATCAAGTTATCAATTATATTCCGATTTACCAATTTATCTCACAAAAGTAGTACAAAATTACCGGGTAATGTGACAAATATAATAATTAACGAGTATCATTGACTATGATGAGATACAGGCAGAGTAGAAAAGTACCTCCTCTTTTACTGGTACAAAACCAAGACAAGTTTGCTAAGCTGTAGCGGTTAGCTGCGCCATGCGATTGCCAACACAATTGCCCAGCGCGGCAAATATGAACAAAAATCTCCTTTTCTTGGGAGGCCTTTGTTTAGCAGTGGTCTTCCAATGGTTGGTATGATGATGATAGACTATGTCGATAATTAAATATTTTTATGTGTTTGAGTTGAAAAATAAACAATCGGTCGTGATCACAATCGTCAGACGCCTATAGACACTCGTATTATCACAAGAATATTACAAAAACATTACCAACATTGTAACTTAAAGATATTTTGTTACTTTACCTAGTTGTATGCAATACTTCTGCCGTTTTGATAAATTCAACCGAATGAATTTGCCAGCACAAATTAAAGTTAATTGTAAATCGTCATCATTATATCAGCTAAAGAAAGTACACTGCAGCACGTAGGTCTATTCAAGAAGGAATGAAGAACTAGCGTAGTGGTTATCACGGAGCACAACTTCACGACTCGGATGCAGCTGCCAATTAACACTCTGTAGTATTATAGCTGTGCTGTTTCGGATGAATATACTGCCAGGTGTCGATTACAGTGACTTAGTCGACTCTTCTAACACCTGGTACAGAGAGAGATACTATTCTACTCCGCCAGTATCTCACTGATATTGTGAATATTACGTGCAAACTTACCAAAAACTGACAACAAAAAGAGATAAACAATGTAATTATGACTTGACGAATTTGTATTCCATCTTCGTATTTCGTTCAATGACCCTTCTATTTTAGTTGATTTTATGATGAACTGTACATAGTTTTTTGAAAGCTTTGTTAGATAAAACACATAGATGATTGTGTTAATAAACAGGACAAAACAACCTGAAATCCATTGTATTGTTTTTATTGTTTAAATCAACCTTAATATTATAGATTATTACAAACAAATTAATAATATATTACAGGCCCGATGGCGCAGATAGTAGAGATTCTGTTATGTGCGTCAGAGGTCGTGGATTCGATTTCCACCAACAAGTATTTATATGATGATATTTATTAAATGTATGTATAAGTTAATTAAGTAGTATTTTTATAATTCCTTGCAGTTTTATATCCTTAATACAAGTGCTTTAAGCGACTTATCACGTAACCAGGTCAATATATGAGATGATAAGATTTTATTTTGAAAATTGAATAAATAATAGTAATAATGAATGCCGAATGCTTTCGTGTACTGGTGTCTGAATTGGCAACATATACTGCGAATAAATAGCGTAAAACAAAACTATAATACGCTACTCTCTTCTCTTTTCTTTAAAGAAAATTAACAGGTAACATATTTACAGTAGCATCATTTACATTCATAAATTATGAATCAAGAAATAATAATCTGAATGAAAAAATTCACAGTACAGCTCATGCATTAACCTGTCAGAAATAAGTCACTTAAAGCACTTGCGTACTCACATCAAACAACAGAGCAATTAGTCATTAATAATGTAATACATGCTTAGCACGCAATACAGAACAAACACAAACATCTATATATATATATATATATATATATATATATATATATATATATATATTTATATATACCTATATGTATATATATAAATATTTATTAAATCTTTATTCTCTTACGAAATAATATTTCATGAGATATTATCATAGTTTTAATAAAAACATACAATTAGCAGGTACTCGACTCTAAATACAAATATAGCTTAGTTTTAAATATATTTATATTTTCACACTCTTTTATAGTGTAAGTATACTTAATAAATAGCTTTGCTCTCCCAAACAGTAGTCTTATTACCATTGTGAGTTCTAGACGCTGTTAATTGTATTTTATTTTTGGTTCGGCGATTGTTCGGAAATTACCTTTTATATATATTTACACAATATCACATACATTGACCTGACTCCGTGGTTAATCGCTTAAATCACTGGTGTTACGGACACTAGATAATAGAGGAATAACAAGTATATAAATTAATTACATATTTTTGACATACATAGATATTTACCATATACATATTTGTCCTGGATAGGGTTTGGATCCACGACGTTTAGCGGTTAAGATGGGAACTCTGCAAGATGCGCCATCGGGCCCGTTTATATTTATTGCATATTACTTTTGTTGTGTGGAAAAAATAATTAAACGAGTGATTAAAACGTTAAAATACTAATTAAAAACAATAACTTACTAATAGCCACAGAGGTGGACGGTTTTTCCGACAAGCTGGCCATGATACTTGTTAATAACATTAAAAACTGTCCGAGCATCGTAAATATGAAGTAAATACTGTATACAGATTTTAGTGTGAATCTAAAATATATAGAGAATGAAAGTTTGTTAAACTCAATATCGACGGTCTGAAATTCATTTGGTGAAAGGGAAATATTTCATTTTTAATGATGAGCTTTCATAATTTATCGATAACTTGGTGATATTATTTAGACACAGTCAAATCGAAATAAAACAGTAAAATTGAAAAGAAATTAGACCCCCTCCCTTAAAAAATAGTTTACATGTAGTTACACCACATGTAAACTAAACAAATTTTTAAATTTTAAATTTTAGTATCTTACCGTACATTACAAATATTTCTACTTCCCAGTCCTTCCATAGGCAAGACCCCGATCCATCTGAGGACTCGTAAAGTCAGTCTCAGGCAGCAATGCAGCTCACATTTGGTCTCAGGACATATGTTATGAATCTTATTAGACTTCTTTTTGTATAGCTTCTTCATGATAGATGAGGACTGCCTTATGTAAACTTAAAACACAATTCTGAAATTATATTTGCAAAATTATTATGTACTTAATGCGTTCCCTGGTTTCACTTACTTTCCTGTGAGAATGTGGATACAATTTTGCGTTTATTACATACCGATAAAGTAACCTTTAATTATTGAAAGAGTTTTTGAAATTGGTTGAGTAATTTTTAAGTGCTTTTGTTATAAACGTACGAAAATACAGATCTTGTTTACATACTTCAACCTTTTTATATAAACATAATATACCCTATGAATAATATAGTTTTTGAATAGAGAAATAATCCCTCAAAGATCACAACATTGTTCCTGTTTATAATATTAGGATATATTTTATTTGTATTTCGTTTTTTTTAATGAGATTAAGTTGAAATATGGTCTACGTGATAGTAAGCGTCACCGCAACCTATAGACGCTCATTTAATTACAAGAATTTAGGGATACGATTAGCACGTTGTCATCCTTGTTATTTGATGGTATTATTCACATTACCCAGTAATTTCATTGACTCTCACCCTTCAAACCTGAATACAGCAATGCGAACACTGCTATTTGGTGGTAGAAATAGGCGAGAATGAGGCACAAATGTAGATGATCTTTGTGTGATTTGATTTTACAGTAATTTGTAGGGTTACGGTTGAAAATATTGTTAGAACGGATATTTCCAGAAAAGGTCTGGTGTAGTCTACAACCAACGTTCAGGTCTAAAGAGATGAATTAATTTTGAGAAAGCAAAGAAAGTTTTAAAGCTAATAAAAAACAAGGTTTTATTCAAAAGTAAGTGCTCGGAAGCAGCTATATAGTACGGAGATTATGAGGCAGATCCTGATTTTGGCACCGATTAATTAATTTCAAATATCCGTTTGTAAAGAACTTTATTTAAGACTAGCAAAGCACCGCATAAATTGTAGAACTTTTATACTAACTTTGAATCCCCCTTTTATCCCCTCAAGGGGACTTACTTTCGAAGAAATATTTAACACGTGTTTCATACCTTTAAATGAAGAATCTTTATACTGAATTTTATTCAAATAACTTTACAAACAGCAAATTTTTATATTAATTTTAAAATACATAACATTATAAAAGGAACTGTGCAATATAGTTTCTAACCCTTATAGATTAGGTCCTGTGTTGATATGTCAGTCAGTCAGCTTCTCCTTTTTATATATCCAGCAATTTTATATATAAAGATATCCTCTTACTATGTAGAGACTATATAATAGTGCATTTACAAATGCATACATATTTGATTGAGTATAATATAATTTATATGGTTTTACTTTTAGAAAACTTTGCTGTTTATTTACTTTCTTATTTCAAATTAAAATAATTGAATCAACCTTGACTTAATTATTTTCACAATGTGTTTTTCTTTTACATTTTTCATTGTAAAACCGTCAATTACACGCGCCAGTAACACTTGTCACCCGGATTGATTTGTGAAGTACCAATTTTTAGGTTCAATCAACGTATACTGCGTCCACATATCGAGTAACGCTAAGCGGTTTTGAATATGAAACAATTCTATTAGATGTCATTTTTTTTACGTAGCAAGGTTAAAGTTTTAATTTCCTAATCTATCTAATCATCATTAAAGCAAAAGTAGATCCATTGCTAGAGGTAGGTCTCCCCAAGAGGGAAATTTTGCCCATAGTTTCTGGGCGTGCACTTGAGCTACGCCGTTTCGGGTGTATCTACTGGTTCCGGTACCTCAGTCATCTTTTAAGACACCTGGTGCTGGGGGTAGTACTATTCTACTCTGCTTGTGTCCCATGCCTTAACTAACTATACTCAACGGATTTCTATGTATTTTTGGTATACCTCTTTAGCTGGAATGACAAGTATATCATTACGACTCTTGAATTTGTACTTGTTGCAGATTATAGAGATTGCTCAAAGATTGCAACCGAATTTTTCTAACAGATAGGTCTCAGAATTAATATTTAAATGTTGTACTCACCCTAATGTCAGTTAAAAATTCGCTTTTCGAGGTTATTGATTCGCAGGTATAGAAGAATCAACTTCAAAATTGGTCTATTGCCCCGTGTATTTCGGCTGGGCAGAGCTCGGAAAACGGCAATACAACTTTCTGTCCGACAGCGTAAGACCAAATATAACATTACATTCTCAAGATGCAGGTCACATGAAACCGAATATTAGAAATAACTAAGGATCTATGTACAGCAGTGAATACGACTACGTTCTACGACTGCTACGATGATTAATCTACAGACTACAGAATTTCGTAAATTATCTACGAAATTCTAAGAGGTTGCTGAAATGTCTGTTTAAATATCACCACATCAAATTACTTTTACCTGATTAAGGTATATTAATTTTCATCAAATTATTATTAAAAATATATAAAACTCCTAAAGATATGAACGCTCCTTTCACAATAAAGCAAACGAAATAGCTATGAGAATGTCATTTGTTTTGTTTCAGATGGTTTATTGGTTTTGTGACACCACATGAAATCTGGTTGACAGGTTGTTTTGTGTATCTTCATCAATATTTGTTTTGGAAATCATTCGTTGCGATGGCACTATTTTTCTAGACCATATTTTGTAATTTGGTATACATTTTCTCTACTTTAAATATAATTTAACACGCAAACCCACATTGGGCGTAGGCTACTGCCAAAGTAGAATAGCACTGCCCTCCCTGTTTTGGAGTGGATGTTTGGAGACCAGAATCGATAGATGGCTATATATCCTTCAAAAATAGAGCAACTTGAATACTACAGGGTGGGGATGGGCAGCAGCAGCCTCGTCTTGAAAATGCACTCTGTGATAAATACCACGCCAGCGCAGTGCGGCAATTATGGATAACTTTCTAAATAAATAATAATAAAAACATAATAATACTAAATAAGTTGGCACCCCTTGTAGTATGAAGAAACTAGCTTGCCTGCAAGGCCTTTCCAAAACAACCAAACTATGCAAAAAGCAGTGCTGATTGCACAAAGAAAAATAATAAGCTACATCTATCCCACTGAAACATGTTTTCAAGATAAAAATAGCCTATGTTCACTGTCAATAATCTATGTACCAAATTTTAATCTGATCTTTTCAGCCGATCCAGCATGAAAAAGGAACAAACATACATCCACACATCTTATAAACTTTCGCAATTATAATATTAGTAAGTAAGTAAGGATATTTTGTGACCTTATTAAAATACATGAAAATGAATAATAAGGTGCTCATTCCACTGGTGGTAGACCTTTTACAAAGGTCTCTATGCTATACTATGCTATGTAATGCTACCTCACTTTTTCTACTACCGACGCTATCTTTGTGATGACATAAGCTGCTATCACGATTATTCTCAAGCAGACCGAATCCTTGTTTGCTTTTTTTATTGAATAAAAAAATTCATTTGTTGTATTAGAATTCGGATAAATACATAATAAAATACGTTAACACCCATTTTTTCATTCAAAATAGTTTTTGTTATACTGAAGTAGTTAGCAAGTGATAGAGGTTTCTTGACACCTCAAAGGCTTCTCTACTCTCCAGGGCGCAACACTGTCTTCATTATTGTAATGTTTTTATTTTTGAATGCTGGACTATATAGACGTCGATTCCAGAGGCACTGGAGAAGGGGGTGAGGCCACTCATTAATAAGCGGCCTTCGCCCTTTAATATGCCCAATTAAGCCGATGGTATTGATGGCGTTCACTCAAGCACACCTCTTAGATTCTGGGTGGCCATCGTTGGGTTCAGTTGTTCTTCTTTTCCAAATCGATAGGTCATTGTTTGAGTAGCAGAGATTGTACGCGATCACCGGCAAACACGGTTTATAGCTCTACGAAAAAAATGTATGCGAAATATTTGTAATTATGAAGAACCAGTGATAAAATGACTGAAAGAGCATTTATTAAAATTATGCTATTGGTGGCTTTTCTCCGTTCTATTATTACAGTACAATAAATCAATACCATCGTAAAGTTCCGTCTTCTTCTTCCCTTTGAAAAATATCTTCTTCTTCTTCCCTTTGTACCAGGTGTGGTATACGGCGTTTAAGGAACCGGAAACGACAGCGCATTCATCCGAAACAGTGCAGTTCAAATAGAACAGGGAGCATCAGCCAATATGCTGCCTTAGTGGGCAAAAGTTCCCTTTGGGGAGGCTTATGTCCTACAGCAGACTTTTTACGGCAGACATAATGATATCAACATAAACAATTTTGTCAAATTCTCTCGTTAGTGAACTCTGCTTTTAAAAATTGGGTGCCTCACCATATCCCAAAGAAAATATTACCAGATGCTAAGACGCCATTATATTAAACACGGGTCCAGAATTGCGTGTGATTATTCCGCCATTTTTTTAGTACTTAAGAGAGACTTTCTATATTGTCATACTACAAATCAATAGGGAATGCATTAAATCCATTTAAATCAGGTCAAATCATAATCTTAATACTAGCTGGACGAAACGTCTAAAAACATGTGAAAAAGGGTTTATTAACCGCGTTTTAAAGCCGTAAAAGTTTAAAATTTTAGTAATAAAAAATAAGTTAATTATAAATAATATCAGTTTTTATATTGTATGTGATATGGTGATGGCGCAGATAGTAGTAATCCTATCTTCGCCGCCATAGGTCATGGGTTCGATCCTTACCCAAGACAAATATTTATATAATATTATATCTGTTTGTTCTGAGTTTGGGTGGTGAAAATATGTATATAAATATTATATTTGTATTTCCTCTGTTGTCTGACGTTGTAACAAAGTTGCTTTAAGCGACTTAACATGGAGTCATGTCAACATATGAGATGTTTAGTATCTTCATTTGTTTTTTATACAATAAAAATACAATATATTTATATTATATGAAAAACAAATGAAGTTCCGACTTGTAATGTCACCGAGGTTCATTGACCTCTCAACTCTAGTCCGTACTCCAGTTGATGAAGTCTTTGAAGTGCAGTGCCTTTGCTCGTCGTCGGCTTTGATAGACAGTCTAAGCATTTAAGGTAGATAGCTGTAGCTATGTGCATACATTAACATCATTCTTAGGAGCATTATCAACTCACTGGGTCTTCCATTTCATTTTCCAAACAAATACTTTAAGCGTCTATTCTCAAAAGCAGATTTATAAAATATACATAATATACTTTGTAATCGTTTAGTTTATCGAGAAGGTTCGAAGTTTTCAGTAGTATCGTAATATTTAAGTTCTAAAATTGTTACACTTGTCGCTGATGAGTTTATTTTAAGCTTTACTGCTCAAATGTTAATTACAGCAACACTGAAAGAATGAGCGATAATAGTCAAAAATAAATAAATTCCAATTCTTGATTGCATCCAAATATCATCATCATCCTATCAGCCATTGAAAGTCCACTGCTGGACATAGGCCTCTAGGAGAAATATGGCCATAATTACTGCGCTGGACAAGCGTGTTGGCAATCGCAAAGCGCAGATTTCAGGAAGAGGATGCTGCTGCCCATCGTCACCCTGTTAATTTGATCTAAACTGTTCCGGTTGAATATAATTTAGTTACCTCTTACGACACCTATAGAGGGAGGTACTATTCGACTCTGCCGATACCTCACAGCAAATATAAGATATACAAATGTAGAGCTAAAGCAGACGGTCAAAAGTCTCTGCTACTGTGCCTTTTAACTTTTAATGTTACTTAAGGAATTTGACACAAATATTTAATGACTGACTGACCCGGTTGGCAAGTTCATTTAAAGTTCTCCACTCAGCCAATAATCGTGGCTTAAGGCGGGTGCTACCTCTATTAAGTTTGTCGCATTTTGAAAACATACAGATGTCTCGATATAGATTTAAACATTCTTACACAATTCTTTTTAAAGTTTGATAAATAATGATTAGATTATAAACCTTCATCATTCCAGCCATTGTAACTCCCCTGCTGGACATAGGCTTCCCCAAAAATTGGGGAGTTATGTCCATAATTGCCGCTCTGGGCAAGCGCGTTGGCAATCGCAGAGCGCGGTTTTTGCGACGGGGATACAAGCCATCCCCACCCTGTGCATTTGAACTGCACTGTTTCGAATGGATATACTGCTATCTATCTGTTTCGGTACCCCAGTCGCTTCTTACGACACCTAGTATAGAGGGGGATACTGTTGACTCCACTCCACGGCGGGTAGAATAATACTAAATAAAAATATTGTAGAATAAAAACATAAGGTTAAACCTTATGTTGTAATATTAGTTATAATCCTAGTAAAATATGGATAAAAAACTTTCATATATTATTTCGCTTCTTCATCTTTCGAGTACATAATATTAATAAAGATTCTTTAAAAGACTTATTAATCAACTCAAAGCCCAACCAGCATAAAGAGAGTAATGTATGTAAAAGAACAGAAGTTAGAGACCACATATTTTTGTTTATTAAATCATCCAGGACAACTTAAGATTCTACACTGTTTTTCTCCCTTCAAGTCGGAACACAACAATGCGACCACTGTTGGTTGGCGGTGGAAATAGGTGAGAATGAGGTACAAATGTAGACCATCTTTGTGTTCATACCGTAGTCTACATTGGACCTCAGTCTTCTATAGGTCGCTTCAATTGTCATTGTATGCAAGTAGCAACCACAACAAGCTGGACCACAATTTCTATATTAACTACATTAGATTTTGCTTAATTCAGCTGTCAAGAGCGCGTTAATGCATTGTCTTATTAATTTAATAAGGATGTGCATCAAAAATCAGCCGTAAGATACCGGCAGAGTAGAATAGTACCTCTCCTTATACCAGGTGTCGTAAGAGGCGACTAAGGTACCAGAACCAACAGATGGCGATATATCCATCCGATACAGTGTAGCTCATTTACACTGGGCGGGGATGGGCAGCAGCAATTCTGTTGCGAAAGCTGCGATCTGCAACTGCTAATATGCTTGCTTAGGGCGGCAATTTTGGGCAATATTCCCTCTTTCTTGGGGAGGCCTATGTCCAGCAGTGGACTTCCAATGGCTGATGTGATGATTAAATAATATATTTACACAACCTCTCATACAATGACCCGAGTCTATGAAAAGTCGTTTAAAGCACTTATGTTACAGACATTAGACTAAGTAACAGTAAAATTCATCCGTTAAACACCCAGACATATAACAAACACAATTATCATCATATAAATATTTGTTGTTAATAGAAATCGAACCTATTACCGTTGGTGCACAAGATAGGATCACATCTCGTAGTATCTGCGTAATCGGATCCGACAGTAAACACGCGGCGTTCTCGTACTAATTTCATTCCGTGTTTCCTGAATTCATGTAATCTGCAGATTATTGGCTATGGCATTAAAGCGGGCCCTAAGTAACTTCCATTTGGTAACATATAGTTTATCTTTGTGTTTGAAGTTTATTGCACGTTTGTTAGCTGGGTCACCGAAACATTGTCAATTTGTCCTGTCAACGTATTTTTTTTTTAATTAATATTTAATTCCTCGGCTTAAGTTTGTCACTCTCATCAGCTCACTCAGATAATATCTGCAATGATTATTGCTGCTTCTGATATTGACTAGTCATGAGGTATCGACAGAGTGGAATAATATTTATTTATTTATTGAACTTTATTGCACAAAATATTACATAATGTACAAATGGCGGACTTAATGACAGTTAGCATTAGTCTCTATCAACGATTACACGAAACAGAAAATATATACATAGCGGTGCAGACTATATATATACAAAATAGATGAATAGTACCTTCCTCTATACCAGTTGTCGTAAGAGGCGGCTAAGATACCGGAATCGACAGATGGCGGTATATCCATCCGAAACTCAAATGCACAGGGCGGAGATGGGCAGCAGTGACTCCTTCGTGAAAGCTGCGCTCTGCGAATATCAATACGGTGCCCTGCGTGACTATTATTAAAATATCCATTTCTTGGGTAGGCCTACGCCCTATGATGATGATGACGATATTTACTAGAAATACATCAACTTGTCTCAGGTGTCAGGCGGGAATTGAACCTGAATCTTTCCTGTACCGTGTGACTGCACTACCGTTGTGTTACTAAGACCTTAGCAGACATGTAAATTTTTTTTTTGTGTTCTCTTTGTAGTGAGCGGTCAGCGCCATTCATTCAGTGTTTTAAGTAATTCATAACCTACAAACACTCAAATACCAAACTTCTACAAGTTCGAATACTTCTACCAAAAACGGAAAAATATTTATTTAAATACTTTAAGAAGTTTTATGCAGAGAAAACGTTAAATTGCCTCTAGTCTCGCCTTACACCTGAGACAAGTAGATTGATCTTGTAAATATCATATTAGATATAATTCCGAATTTTCCATGCACACAACATCTCAAAATAACTACTGCATTTATTGAAAATGAAGTATTTATTCTACAATATAAAAAAAATAAACATTCAAGTCCAATCCGATGGGATCGTTAGGATCTGGTTTGGAGATAATGCGCAGGTAAGAACATTGTTCGGGTACAAAGTGGATAGACTAGATCTGACCGATTGCGATGGATATAGGTATATTAATTTTCTGGTTTATTAATCATCTTTTCATTCAGTCATCTCCAGGCTTATATCCAGCGTTGGACGCTATACAACTGAGATAATGACAATGCTGGCTTTAAAAAAACTATTCGACAACACAACCTAACAAAAAATGGTCTTTAAAATTTAACAGAATATTTTACATCACTTTTTTAGCTTAGACCACAGCATAACTACTACGTGTGGCTAGTTGAAAGTTATAATTCTCATATGTTTGTTTAAACCACAGCTGTCTGCCATATAAACTAGTGCATCGATTGTATACTCAACACTCGGAGCAACTTGCAAATGTCTTGGCCTCTGCCTTAAATCAATATCTTCATCGGACACAAATATTACCGCGTATTAATGATGTGTACGTACTTGTGTATCAGTGTTGAATAGTTTTTTCATTCAGTTGCCTAAACTTGAGTTAGGTATATATGTACGTATGTAGTCGTATCTATGTCGTGAAAGTTCACAGCAAATATCTGCACTGCTCATAATACATACATAAATCACGCTTGTGTTCCATCGAGGTATTTACACAACATTTTATACATTGACCTGACTTTTATATAACCGATATCCTCATATAAATGTTTATCCTGAGAGGGGATCGAACCCCTGACCTCTGGCGCATATGATAGGATAGGATCACTACTATCTACTCCATCGGGTTCGTCAATCGTCATCGGGGTAGACAGAGACTATGGATCTCCGCTTGTTATAATCTTGGCATACCTCTCTCACTTCCTTCACTCGAATTAGTCCTTTCATACACGCTCGTTTATTCTTGGTAATTCTGACCTGGCACTTTTTTAATACTTCTTCGGCCTAGTTAAGATGTTCATCTAGGTCGTCCTATACCAACATTTCCATTCAATTCCTCTTTTAATAATGAGTGCAGTCCTTCTACTTTCATCATACATTGCTTATAATAATATGCTATGTAATATTTTGTTATATGCTCAACGTATTTCATAAATGGCGCAAACTTCTAAAAGTCATAAATATGATATTTTAGATTTGTTTTAGGAAAATTATTGTAATAACAATAAAGTAAATATTTATCATCATCACTATAACAGCCATTGGAAGTTCATTGCTGGGCATATGTCTCTCAAAGAAAGGAGGTTTTTTGCCCAATTTGCTGCGCTGGGTAAGCGTGTTGGCAATTACAGAGCGCAGTTTTCACGACGGGGATGCTGCTACCCATCCCCGCTCTATGCATTTGAGGTGCACTGCTTTGGATGGACTTACCACCATCTGTCGGTTCTGGTACCTGGTTTTTTGTATTAGCAGAAATCAATGTATCCGATGATTGCTTAGAATAACAAGTTGTCATTTAAAGTTATGAATGTCTCGAAAAACCGTTTAGTGGTATGTCATACAAATTATTTAACCGCATTTACATCATTAAAAGTTTTCAGCATAAATTGAATTTATTCCGCAGCAGATGTGGGGTTGTAATTAGGCGACATTTGCGCTTCCTTAATTATACGAATGCTCACAAGTTTGGTCTACGTTATAATAAGATTAATTATTAATTAACAGAGTTCACCAAGTGGTTACGAAAGTTCTCTACAGAAACATACTATTTACAATTTTAAAAATGTTGATATCTAGGTGTAAATTGATATAAATCGTTATCAGCTAATGACACCAGGTGTCGTAAGTGGCAAATGGTACATCCATTCAAAAGGAATGGGCACTAGCATCTCCGTAGCGAATCTACGCTCTCTCCCAACGCAATTGTTCAGCGCGGCAATCTTGGTGAGGCCTAAGTCCAGACTTCTAATATGGCTGATGTGATAATGATGATAATCAGCTGTAGACGTCCACTGTTGGGCATAGCTCTTTCAGAAAACGGGGATTTTTTTTACAACTCGGCCTCATTTCATGTAAATTATAATAAATAGCCATCAAGAGTAGCTCATTTTGGCCTTAGTTATTTCTGTTTTACTCTAAGTTTTACCATAATCCGATTATACTTTCATCATATTTATCAGAACTTAGCAATTAACAACTCTTTAATTATATTATTGATGTGGCCGTGAGGTACCGGCAGAGTAGAATAGTACCTCCTCCTGTACCAGGTGTCGTAAGAAGCGACTAATGTACTAGAACCGACAGATGGCGGTATATCCATGCAAAAAAAGTCAGTTTAAATGTACAGGGCGGGAATGGGCAACAGCTTCTACATCGCAAAAGCTGCGCTCTGCGATTGCCAATACGCTTGCCCAGCGCGGTAAATATGGGCAACATACCCCCTTTCATGGGGAGGCCTATGTCCAGAAGTGGACTTTTAATGGCTGGTATAGTGATTAATGATTCCTCTGTTGCCTGATGTCCATAACATAAAGGCGATTTATCTCTGTCTTAATTTAAGAGATTTTGTATGTGGATTTATTATTATTCATGATATAGCACGCCATCTCTCGGATCCGGTACCTCAATAACGTCCTACATCGTCTCTGTACACACCTAACACTACTCCATTCATTTACGACTGAATGACATTAAAAAAGCTATTAAGGTCAATCATTTTAATCACGCGTTCAAAGCTGTTTTGTTTTTATTAAAACAAGAAATAAACAAACAACACAATTTTATAGACACAATAAATATCACGGCGATGTTTTGGTAAATTTTAATTACCTATATTAAAAACAAGGAAGCCTTTTTTGCGCAATAAATTAGAATTCTGTTTGTAACGGAAAATGTATATTCTGTGTTGCCATAATTAAAAATTGACGGGAACAAATTAAAATGTTCGTTGGCAGGGTACGGTCGATAGAAGTCAATATTAAAAGTGTTTCAAAAATTGTAAAGGCACAGTAGAATCCATTTATTATAACCTCGCCTATATTAACCAACCCCACAGTATGAAGTAAGTATTTGTGAAGTTTGGTGTTCATATAAAATGTTTAGTAAGTTATAGCTGTGTTCAAAGATCTTTATTCTCATTCACAAATACATTTCATTTACAAAGAGATATTATCATAGTTCAAATAAAAATATACAATTAGCAGGTACTCGACTCTAAATACAATGTTAACTTCTTTATAAATATATTTATTTTTTCACACTCATTTATGGTGTTAGGTAGCTTATTAACGGCTATGCTACCCCAAATAGGACAGTCTTCTTTCCATAGTGAGTTCTAGGTGCTGATAGTTGATACTTTATTTTTAGTTTGGAAAATATGGGGGTTGCCTTTATAAACATATTACTTTTGACAGAATTTGAGACACTTATCATAGACTATATTTTTTACAAAGATGTATAGATTAAATATTTTAGTTTTTTCATATATATGAATACTTGTTGTGTGATGCATATTAAAATAAGGCTTTCAATACTTTGTTTTTAGATCCCTGGAATGGATTAAGGTTTGTGGGTGTAGCTGAGCTCCAAATCTAGATAAGATAGTTTAAGTGTGATTTCACCAAGGCATTATACAAAGTTACTTAAATTTTTGAGGTATACAGTGTTCTTTTTTACTAAATGCTTCGTCCAAAGTTGTTTTCAGTTGGATATAATGACTTCACTTGTGCCGGATATAGTTGACATGTCGCTTGTTATGACTTATTTTAAGAAACGATTTCCGGCTATAGTAACTGACTTGATTGCCTCTCTCTTTGCGACTACGTTGAGCATACGCGTGCCTCGTTTCGTCGTATTATTTTTCACTATTCATTTTCGTTTTGTAATGTATCTCCTTTATTAAACAAAATACCTAAAAAAAATACAAACTGGCTCTTACGTTTGTTTTAAGTTTTTGCTATGTATGCCTTCCGCTTAATATGACGAGTTTGCCTCTTCCCTTCGATTACATAAGCCGATTCTACTGCATTTAAGGATTATATTCGTGTATTACCCCTGGTATAGTAATATTATGCAGTCTACATGAGGACAATAGAAGCTGAAGTCAAAACTGGAACCTTACTCCGATATAAGCCACAAAAGGAATCACAAATATAAATTTTAAGTACATATTTATTGGCCGTGCGGTCCCGGTAGAGTAGAATAGTACCTCCCCTTGTATCAGGTATTGTAAGAGGCGACTAAAGTACCATAACCGACAGTTGGCGGTATATCCATCTGATACATGTGCACAGGGCGGGAATGGGTAGCAGAATCCTCGTCGCGAAAGTTGCGATCTGCGATTCCCAACACGCTTGCCCAGCGCTGCAATTATAGGCAAAATTCCACCTTTCTTGGGTAAGCCCATGTCTAGCAGTGGCCTCCCAATGGCTGATGTGATGACATATTTATCATCAAGACTCAGAAAAAACAAATATTCATCATACATCCCCGGGGTGGGGGTCGAACCCACGACCCTTGGGGCTCAACATAGGACCTCTACCATCTGCGCCAACAAAGATCCAATAAGAGATATCCAAAGATCCAACATGATAAAATAATTATTATCCTTGTGTTAAGTTTTCTGTCTCTTTACTCGGTCATTTATTTGCTTCTTTCTCCCTACACACTATGAGAATGGGTACGTACTCATGGCGAGGATTATGAGAAATCTACCTCGAATTTGATTACCTTGCATTCAAATTACTTCTGTAGCGTGTTCCATGCTATACGATGTTTAAGCCTCAATAGCGGTATAAATATTACATTATTTCCCTTCGGCACACAATGGCAATTATTTCCATCGGACACCTCGCGCCGAATTGATGAAAAAGCACCGCTCAATCTATTCCAGTTGCGGCTGTCGCTGGGAACAATGGATTTGGCAACAGGCAACACAAAACATAGGCACATTCTCAATTTTAATGGTGAGCTTCGTTTAAACTATAAATTTCCCGCGTTTTCCAGAAGATGATTACTCCTGAATGTTGATTTCATTATAACTTCTCTATATGAATCATCACCACCATATTTGCAGTTGTGGAACGTCAGCTGCTAGAAAAAGCCTCCTTGAGAAAATATTATGTCACATTAACCAGCAGATTCACTGCCTCTCTCACCTTTCAAACGGGAACATAATAATACGAGCACTGTGTTTGGCGGTAATTTGGTGAGAGTGACGTACCAATGCAGACAACAGACAACCTTTGAATGAACTATTAAAACCATCAAATGCTATGATGAAACCATCAAAGGTACAGGTTGAACCTTTGTTGATGGTCTCATCATAGCAGCTGTAAAACGTCCATTGCAGGACATAGGCCTCCCTGAGAAAGGGGGAATTTTGCCATATATATATTTATCTATTCAACTAAACTTTTTTTTTCTATCAATCGTTCTCAATACAGACAGACGAATGATAAGAAAATAATTATTAGCAAAAGTAGATTTTGTTCATATTTTTATGGATTTTTATGCACACAACCCTTAAATAAATTCCTGTTAAACCAGTCTAGTCAGTTAAGAGATTCGCTGAAAATTTGTGGAGGTCGCTAATCTCTGTAACACAAAATAACATTTGGAATCACTTTTTCGATTGCATTGTCAGATAAAAATACAATATAGTACTTTTAAATTCGTAAGCCGTAGCCGTGGGGTACTGACAGAGTAGAATAGTACCTCCCTCTATACCAGGTGTCGAAATAGGAACCAATAGACGGCGGTGTATCCATCCGATACAGAGTAGCACAAACAGACTGAGCGGGGATGTGCAGCAGCATGCAAGCGATTTGCAATAACGAACACGTTTACACGAACACCCAGCGCGGCAATTATGGGCAAAATTTTCCCTGTCCAGTCCTATGATGATTAATTTGAATGAGAATTGCTACCGACAGATTCTAGAAAATGTATAAACCATGTTTTTTTTGGAAATTGAACACAAAAAATCGCGAGAGGAAGCATCAAAGACCCAAAAGCTTCGTTAACTTGTAAATGAGTTTTAATCCTATTGTTCAACATCCGATCTCACACAAAAGCGCCTAAACGCTCGATTACAACACGATCGTGAATTAAGAACCGACAAACAATGTCAGCTTGTATCTACATTCCGTAAATTGATCTGTTTGAAGTATAAATTGAAGTTAGTTAATAGAGTTAGATTTAAATTTCAATCTATGTCAATATTATAACTGAAGAGTTTGTTTATTTGTTTAATCTTAGAAATTATTGGCCCGATTTGAAAAACTCTTTCAGTATTATATAGTCCATCCAAGGAAGGTCAACCCCCCGAAGTCACTATTTCATGCGGTATAAATAAATACCTCGCAGCTAGTGTAAATATACAATTGTCACTGTAACGTTGACGTTGTGATTACAATAATACCGTTATTTTATGGTTCGGTAAAAGTACACAAGTTAGAAGGCTAACCTCTTTTAATAACAAGAAATTTATGACGATACTTTATGAGGTAATCTTAAATTGTTCACTACATATAGGATCGCTAAATAAATATTATCTAAATGTATATAAATTAATTCACACACCACTTCATACTTCGAGTTTACTCCGAATAAGTAGCTAAAATCACTCGTGTTACCAGTCAGAAGAAAAGAACTTACCTTAATCGGGTCCATTAGATTACATGTTCTTTGGCAGGTTTCCGCTACTCGACGCCTTTCTTTGACCTATTTCGATTTTTCGACCAGCCCTGTTTTTGCACGCAAACGCAACAATCTCTTATGGTTGCTATGGACCTCGGAGATCAGATGTATCGCGCCCTGTATTCCGTAAGCTCAGGAGAGTCCAAGACGACATAAATCATACTCAAATATAATTTTTTAACACCTAGACACAAAACAAACATAAATATCATCATATAAATATTTATCTGGGTGGGGATCGAACCCACAATCTTTGGCTTATAAGATAATCATTTATTTTAATACTAGATAACCGATACCCAGGTTTCGTGTTGATTACTCATAGTAACACTACTTTACAAACCGCTGTAAAGCACGGTTTATTTAACATTTACATATTTTTGTCGTCTTATTTACCTTGCGGCTTTTTTGTATTAAATTTTGTGCAATGTAAAGATGCTCAATGATTGTATAAATATAGCATTAAAAAGTCAATAAAACAAATTGTATAGAACGACCGAAGAGAATATACCGTGACCACGTAGAAGAGGTATTAAAAAAAGGGAATTAAAAAGAATAAAGAAGCGTGTACGGATTAATGCAAGGGAAGGGTACGAGAGAGGTATGCCAATATCGTAGCAAGTGAATATTCATAGTTGCTGTCTACGTCGATGGAACTCAGGCGTGAGATATGTGTGTAGGTAAGTGTAAATAAATTAAAAAAAAATGTATATAGGGATCGTAACTTAAGTCCTGATACAGCATTTTTGAACAATACTAAGAATGATTAGCAGGTCGTTGAGAAATTTTAACGCGTTTTTAGGTCGTTAAAAAGTAGTTATGTTACTTTATTATTCAATGATCTGGTCATAATTTTACATACGTTTCCTAGAAAAAGATAGTTTGAAATATAAAAAAGAAATGGAAAAGAATCCGACGTTTTTATAAAACACCTAATCTTGTTTTCATCTCCGAGAAAAGCTGCTCTGTGATGCAGTAAAAAGCTATACTTGTTATAAAATTCAAACGCAAAATCTAAATAGCAGGGAGTAACATTTTCTCTGCTAAAGTTTTTTTCTGGGTTATTTAAAAAACTCCAAGTTAATAGCTTTCGACGCAGCATTTTCTCTTTTAAAACAAAAGGGAATATTTAAAAAATATGTTTTTCAAGCTCATGTGTTGTACGTACCTTCTGTGCATGTAGAACTGACGAATATTTAATAATATATTTTAAATACCTTTTTTTATTAGACCAGGTCGACAAACAAGCAACCATTCTGCGTGATAGTTAGCGTCACTGCAGCCTATAGACGCTCGTATTATCACTAGCGCATTGCTAACCTTGTGACTTGAAGTTATTAAGTTTCATTAATCTATAGTTCTACTGTCACTTTTGTCGTTCGAACGAGAACACAGCAATGCAAACACTACTACTTGGCGGTGAAAATGGGCGAGAGTGACTAAAGTAGACGACCTTTATAAGAGCTCAATTGCATGTAAATTTCTGCCAGGATTATAATTAATGAATCTAAACATTACATGTTAAGTCTTCTTGTATATACGATTACATAGAACCCTTGAATTATTCCCTCGATTACTAACAACTAAACTATGCAAAAAGTCAAGCCTATGGGCCTGTTGTTGTTGCCGTGGGCTATCCCAGAACATCTGTTTTTTGAGACAAATAGTAGCCTATGTGGTAATTTCTATGTCAAATTTCATTTATGTGGATGTATTTAGCTTTTCAGGCGTGAAAGAATAACAATCATACATCAATACTGAAAAAATTTTGCATTTAAATATTTTTTTAGTAACGTAACCAGTTATTGTAGGTCTTCTGGTGAACATAGGCCTCTCCAAGATAGGAGATTTTTTGCCCAAAATTGTAACGCTAGGCAAGCGTGTTAGCAATCGCTGAGCGCAGCTTTCGCGACAGGGACGCTGTATTTGAGTTGCACTATTTCGGATGGATATACCGCCATCTGTCGATTCTGGTACCTTAGTTGCCTCTTATAGCACCTGATACAAAGGGAGGTACTATTCTACTCTGCCGGTATCTTACGGCTTTGGAGGTTTTAATATAGTCTATTTAAATTGGTCAAAATTTGGGTTTATGCAGGTTAAATCGTAAAAATTATTAAACAACCAATTTCTCATTATTATCTTTATATATAAAAAATACGCGTAACGTATATTTTTTTGTTTACTGTACTCAACTGATTTAATATTTTCTTGTTTACTATAATCAACCGATTTAAATATTTTTCACAAATTTTCACAACACCAGACACAGAAAACACAGATATCATCATGTTACGCAAGCCTAATACAAGAACTGCGTATGCAGCTATGCCCTCAATAATCCATGGCAACATACAACAGCAGGAAATGCTGACACTGCGCCTCGTGCTCCCATTGACGTCAGACTCCGCGTCGTTGGAATTAGATAGAATATATTTTTTTGATCATTCTTGTACCTAACATCGGTCAAATCACTAGTTATAAATTAATATTGTAATTGTACTTTTATTAATTAAATTATATTAAATAAAAATCTTTTTTTTACATCCTTGGATGTGACCATATATTTTTATCATATAAATATTTGTTCTGGGTGTGGAACAAAACCCATGACCCTACGCAAATAAAGTAGGGCCCCTAAGGTCTGCGCCATCAGGCCCGTCAAATACAAAACAACGTAAGTCAGGTCAGCCAGTATATGCACATACTCTGGTCTCTTATTTACATGTTCTGTACATTTGATTATTCCTTATGTATGTACACTTCAAAGTACTAAGTAACTCTATGTATATTTGTTTCAGATCCTTATAAGGCTTGGCAAGGGGAGTACCTAGCCTCGCCGGCGGCGTTTAAGGGCAAATGTCCAACTTTTCAAAGTACTATGAAACTTACTGTTATTGTAGGTCAGTGTTTTGGACTTAACCCCGTGATGGGGGTAGCTGGGAACGATCCTACGAAACTGAGGTATGCAAAAGGATTATATAAATATATATATATATATTAAGTCATCATTATACCAGACATTGAAAGTCCGCAAAAGCTTCACTCTGCGGTTGGGAACACGCTTGACTAGCGCTGCAATTATGTTATTATTAGGTGATGATGATCCCGTGGGATTTCTAGTCTCTAAAAAATATACTACATGCGTACAACCACAAATATTACCCGATTATACATTTTTTTAGTAGAACTGTTTTTTGCGACTTTAGTATCTTTTACTATTTACATTTTTGTTTGTATATTATTTCAATTACTACACTCTGATATTCAAGTTCGATAATTAGACTAAATACATACTTAAATTTCTAGGTTAGAAGTTAAAACGACCACTAATTTATGTTTACTAGTGCACGTTTCTCCTACAATATTACTGAACGTGATAAACATAATATTTTTCTTATGTATATACATTTATCATTATCATCATTATACCAGCCATTGGAAATCCACTGCTGGATACAGGCCTCCTGAAGAAAGGAGATCTATTGCCTATAATTGCCGCCCTAGGCAAGCGTGTTGGTAATCGCAGAGCGCAGCTTTCGAAGCGAGGACGCCGCTACCCATCCCTACCCTGTGCATTTTGGATGGATATACCACCATCTGTCAGTTCTGGTAACTTAGTCACCTCTTACAACACTTGGTAGGTAGGCAGTAGGAGGTACTATTCTACTTTACCGGTACCTCACGGTATGGTATATAAATTATTTTTCCAGTACTATGTTGACCAAATTTAATGCAGAAATCATAACAAGTTTTCCTTTTGTAGGTTCAACATGTTTTCATGGAGATGCCTCTATAGTATTTTTACAATAATGGGGCAATGCGTGTTCGTATTCTTTTGTTTTTTAAAGATGTTTAAGGACACTGACGCTTCGTTATCGGCAAACAGTAAGTGATCTATTCACTAAAGTAAATAATAATAGTAATTTATTTTTTTATATAACACGAAAAGCACGCACCTCTATAATTATCAATATATACACATATATAGATATATCTTGCAAAAGCTTTCTTATTTGATCAGCATCTGAAATGCGTTATTTGTGGAAGTGTATACGTCTAAATTAATTGTGCAATCGTGCATTTAAAATAGCTGAATCCAAAAGAAACTTACTGTTGTATACATCTTGTAATTAAGCTGCGTTTAATGGAATTCTAATAGTTTTTTGAAAATATCTAGCAAAATAATTGCATATATATACTAATAAGTATGTATAGGTTATCTAAAAGATTTTTTTATCATGCAAACTTATTTTATGAAATAAATAAAAATATGATCCATAGTCATATAGGTTGTATTTATTTCAGCATGCATAGTTTTCTACAGCACAAATACAATAACCACTGTCCTGTTCCTAAGAATCGCAGCTCAGTGGCCTCGACTCAGCCGACACATCTCACGGCTGGAAGCAGCTGATCCCATTACTGACAGACTACTGGTTAGGAAGTGCAACATTTCTTGTATCGTCTTATTAAGCTTAGCACTACGTGAGTACATAATTAATATTACATTATTTTTTTGAACTAGAGAACCTTTTACGGAGGTTTAAGAGGGAGGAAGAGAAGAGGAGGTACCTTTTACGTATGGATTGATACCTTATTCTCAACTATTTCTAACGACTATTTTTTTTACGAGTCTAGTTCTGGCTGACTCTAAAGTCAATTCTAGCCTCACCTGGCGAAAGAGGTGAATGAAACTAGACTGCTGATTAAAGAGCGGCCCTATTCCAGCACCCACCGTCAGGGGGCCTCGCAAGGATCTGAACAAAAGCAACTGCGATCGCTTACGCCCGCCTCTAAGACAAAGACCTTTGCTTGAAAGGCATTGAGAGGACTTAAAATGGCTGGTTACATGAGCGTATGCTGGCTGCAATAATGCTTGACCATTAGACAGACTTTGTGAATGTTTGATGACTTAGCCATTCAAATCAAATAGTCTTCCCTGTGCTAGGTACCGGCAGAGTAAAATAGTACCTCCCCTTGTACCAGATGTCATAAAAAGCGACTAAGGTACCAGAACCGACAGATGGCGGTATATCCATCCAAAACAGTGTAGCTCAAATGTACTGGGCGGGGATGAGCAGCAGCATCTTAGTCGCGAAAGCTGTGTTCTGCGATTGCCAACGGCTTGTTCAACTTTCTTGGGGAGGCCTGTATCCAGCATTGGACTATCAATGGCTGGTATGACTATGATGATGATAAGTCTTCCCTGATGAGCTTTTATTATCATGTAGATGTCACTGGGACGTCGCCATGTTACTAGATGAATAATAATTTACCTACCTAATAGCTATGAAAAACTTTGTTTAGCAATAGGAATATGTAAATATCATCATATCAGCATTAGACTGTTGCACATAGACCTGATCAAGAAGGGAATATTTTGCCTATAATTGCCCGATAGGTAACCATGGTTTGGCTCCCCACTATTATGCATTTGAACTACATTGTAACGTTGTTGTAACTTAGTACATACAGGATTCAAGAGATCTACCTCAGGTCAAAACCATAACTGAAGTCTGAATTGGTAGCAAAAAAATGCTATTTTTCATTTTCTTCCTTCTTTTGAGTATATATATATAAAAAAAATGTAAAGCCAGAACGTTTTTATGATAATATTAGCGCTGGCACCAATTAAACTGAATAGCTTTTATCTTCCCATTAAAAATAATCATTTGTTTGGGCCACGTGAAGTTTCACGACAAAACCGCAACACCTGCTTTATCTAAACCTTTATATTATAAAGATAAAATATTGTATTTTCTCTTCACTTGTTCAAATTTAACTTAAAAATATTGCACTGATTTTGTAAAAATTGGTAAACCTACATCTTTGCGAAACAACATAGGCTTAATAATATTAAAAATAGAGACCCCCTACTCGCAATTAAAGAATGTAAGCAAAATTTATAAATTCTCACAAAATCCACTGAACCAATTTAAAAATACTCCGTTAATAAAAGCACCGGTAAGGTACTATAACGAACAGATGGCGGTATATCCATCCAAAACGGTACAGCTCAAATGGACAGGACGGGGATGGGCTGCAGCATCCCCGTCGCGAAAGCTGCACTCTTCCATTACCAACACATACGCCCAACGCAACAATTATGTGCAAAATTCCTCCTTTTCTTGGGGAAGCTAATGTCCAGCAGGGTACTTTCAATGGCTGTTATGATAATGATAATTTGATTTGATATAACCGTTGTAGAGTTCTGCGTGGACATATATTTCGTCAATTAATTTTTATTTGTGTATTCTGTCGTTTTCTTACGTGACCTGAAAATATATGGTAGGAAACGGAAAGCACTACTATATGTTCTAAAGCACTCGTTACAACTAAATTGCCTTATGTTTTAATAATGTTTTTTAGTCGAACATATTCTCTCCGATATATCTGGAGTGGCTCTCATTGTGGGCTGCTACGAAGAACCGATCACAATATATGAACAGTTTGTGCGGAAGAGCTTTTCTTGGATATATTCGTACGTGCCTTATAATCACTTCATCGGACCAATGACACAGGTGAAAACGAAAATATACCATATTTTGATCAGCATAAGGCTGAATGTACTAATGTTCATCTTTTGTTTGACATTCATAAACATTAAGATTTACTATATTTATTTTAATATATCATTGAGATAGACGTGTGTATAATATAAAAATTAAATAAAAAACTTTACTTCACTGTTTCAAATCGCAAATGTACTATCCGGTAGCGCAATTTCCTTAAAAATTGTTGTACAAATTGTTTGCTGCTTTCGGAAAACTGGGAAACATACATACATTGGTGACTCAAGTCGAAATTCTTCAGTCTTGAGCGTAGACCGATGGCAGCGAAACGTGGTCTTTTACAGTTAGCCTTAAAGAGCTATGGAGAGGGCAATGCTCGGAGTCCCAATGCGCCATCAAATAAAATGAAAAAAATTAACAGAACCAAAGTTATCAACATAGCATAAGTTGGAGTGGAACTGGGCAAGGCATTTGGTACGCAGAACCAATGGCTGATGGAGTCGTAAGGTTTTGGAATGGAAACCACGTACTGGCAAGCGCAGCGTACATCCGCCGACATAGATGTACCGACGATCAGACTGAATACCGCAGGATCGCGCTGGACACCGGCCGCATACAATCGGGCCTATTGGAAAGGCCTGTGACCAGCAGTGGACGTCTTATCACTGATATGAGATACCATTAAAGTTGTCGGGGGCGACTGCGGCGCTCGGCGCCTCTGTAGCGATATATTCACGCCGCCGATCAATATCGGTGGGTCATCGGGTTGCGTTGCAAAAAAAATTATCTTCTACCCACTTTTTCTTTAGTTATTTCCGCGTAGGCATCTTAATCATTAATTTGTATTCAATACAAATTATATTGTATTTATTAATACAATTTGTATTGCAAGTTGCAATGCAAAGTGGCTTTTTTTATTGCCTGCATAGGCGTTATTTGGCGTATGCCGATATGAGATATTTGTCTAACATAACAAATATATGTCTTATGAGTCCGGATAGGTGCTTTAAGCTACTAATTACACAGTCAAGTCGATGTATGAGATTTCGTGTTAATTTATTACTATATAAATATCTGAAGTTTTATATATATATATATTTGTTGTTTTGTTTCTAGATAACGAACATACAGTGCACCTTTAATTGGAATTTCGCTGGTGTGTTTGTTATATGCATCAGTATTTATTTAACGTCTCGCTTGGAACAAGTGAACCAGAGAATATTCGCTGTTCAAGGAAGAGTAAGTAACATAAATCAAATAAGTTTAATATGCTTTTATTTAGCTTTATTCGAGTTGGCGTTATGAACACTAACTGTGGAAACTAGCATTAGAAACTTATAATGCTTATGTTTACTTCATTTAATCTTAAGTCTCATAAAGATAAAATGATTTATTTTCTGTAAATAAAAATAAAATCTACGCGTTCACCACTTACAATAAAATTAAAGAAACAGCTTCTGCAAAACGGCAACAATTAATTGACATTATATGTTAGAGTTTTCAGTTAGTTTTAAATGAAAGCATCCAAGTCTTGAAGATATTTTTAAATATAAATGAATACTAAACAGGTAAATGTTTTATGCAAATCAAATAAAATATAAAAAAATCTCTCAAAGTTCATATATTTAGCAATTAATCACAATTACATATAGAAATTTCGAATACTGCTTTCGATTTGAAAATCCTATTTTTGCAGACTCATCTGACAAGAATAAAAGAACCAATTTAAAAGCAAGCAATCAATTTGAAAATAAACCCTGAGAAGAAAGTAAACATCATTCAACTGGAAAATACAAAGTCTTCTACAAAGTTGCCTTAAATCGTAACATCTCAATAAACTCTTTAATGTTCTAGTACGTTCCACCTTCATACTGGCGAACGATGAGGGAAGATTACTGCAGAGCAACGTCCTTGGTGCGGAAGGTCGATAACGTCATAGGAGGGATTATTTTCATATCGTTCGCTAACAACCTCTTTTTTATATGCTTGCAACTATTACATACGATGGAGTAAGTTGTATCACTTTTGTGTACAATATATATCTATATATTACATTCCATCTTATATATACATATATATAATAATATTTATACACTCATTTGCAAAAAAAACGAGCGGTTTTGATTGCTCGAAATTGTGAGTCATGGACTCAAGAAGATTGAATTATATTTATAGTGTATATATAGGGTATTGTTCTTAGATGAAGCCAGGATATCTCGGTTCGGCAAAGATTGACGTCGACGAGTGCTACGAAGACGACGCTTTCACCTCCAAAAAGCGTGAATGAAGGGTGCAAAGTTAGCACGACAGTTCTTTGATTACAACGCGGGGCACCGCTTCTTTATTTATATATATATATATATATAAATACACCACACTACTAGCTTACCCGTCATGCGCGAAAAACATGCCGCCTATAAATTGTGATCATCATCATTATATTTTTATCACCACAGCCATTAGAAGTCCACTGCTGGACATAAGTCTCTCCAAGAAAAGGGAATATATGCTTATAACTGCCGTGCTAGGCAAGCGTGTTGGCAATCACAGAGCGCAGCTTTCCCGATAGAGAGGTTGCTCCTGATCCCCGCCGATATAATTTTTAATAAAAGGACATTTTTTTTCTTGGCTTATATTATGGGTTTTACGCAAAAACTACTGAACAGATTAAAAAAAATATTTCACCAATATAAAGCTTTGTCTTTACCAAATAATATAAACTGATATTATAGTATGTATGTATAGATGTTATATTTTTTAAGTATGTAACAATTCAAACGAGATTAACAATTTTGTACGTTTGAAAAGAACAAATAAAAAAACATGAATTCTATGTGACATATGCTATTTTTATAAAGCTTTTTTTAAAGTACAATTATGTAAGCTAATATGATTCCCGTATTCCTATGATAACGGGAACCACACTTGTTAAACTGGCACTGTGATTCTGACGAATGTCAAAATATCTATTTGACAGATTACACCAATTTCGTGCTAAAATATGTTAAAAAACAATTCCGGAAAATCATACAAAGAAACATTGTTTATGGCCTTTACGGTTTATTAACTCTAAATAAACTAAACTTAAAATATAGTTTGAATATAATTACTTGATAATATAATGAATGAATGATTAATAAAGGCAGGACAAGGCTGGCAAAGGCAGGCCCGTCATGAAAGCAACATCCCGCTTGCCCAGTGCGGAAATTATGAGCAAAATTCCCCCTTTAATGGGGAGTCCGGCAATAGACCTCCAATGGGTGATATTAAAGCAGAAGTATTAGTAGTAGTATATTAGCTGGAGGAAGTCTATGACTGTTAGCTGGAGGAAGTCTATAAGGACCGCCTCAAGTGTTTCAAGCTTTCCCATAAAAATAATAAATTATCAATTTACTGCAAACATTTCAAAATCTCCTTACCTAATTAAAAACAAATAAAAACAAAAAAAGTCTCAAAAGGAACAATTGTATACTACCGATTGTTATTAGTATGTAGTTGACACTATACGTGCAGCTGACGACACAAAATTTGAGGTCGACTCTAGTATCTCTGTCATGCGAAATAATATGTACAAACCGATCGTAGAGGTAATCGTAGAACATAGCTTCATGATATACTGCTATTAATCATCGCCCTGCTGCATTTGAGCTACGCTACATCGAGTAGTTATACCGCCATCTACTGGCCCCGGTACCTCAGTCGCCTCTTATAACACCTAGTACAGAGGGAGGTACTATACTACTCAGCTGGTACTCAATGTCTTTTTTTATACTAGAGACTTAATTCCATGATGGCGTTCCTAAATGATTATCCACATTACCGTTAAAAAGGAAATTTTTAATCCCGCAAAGTACCATTCATCAGAATATTATACTCCAAGTGAAAAATATTTACTGAATATTGCGGTGTTTTTCTTTTGTATTTTTTTTTCAGGGAAGGAATCAAGTCAATACCAACTTCATGTGGCGGTGCTGATTCGGATCGTCGGTAAAAGTACTTCTATAAATCTTAAAATACACAAATCAACTGCTTGACCTATACAATTCTGTGAATTTCCTAATTGATATTAATATTAAATTGCGAGCAATTGCGTTCAAAATGGTCTTTGAAGTTTTGACGAATTTGTGAACATAGATAGCTTAATTAGGAGGTAAGATCACTTTACTAAAATGCCCGTGACAACTGCTAAGAAATCAACTCGTATGCTTTAAAGATAAGAAGATTTTAAAGTTTATTTTATGCAGGTATTTTATCAATCAGTACTTTTATTCTTTTGATATAGATGAGAAAAAATTCTGCGAAGCGAAGATATAAAAAATTTAATTACTGATTAAAAAAATAATAAAAATTTAATTTAAAAAAATACGTCAATCTCAAGAAAATAATAAGTATTTGAATGTACAAAATTTTTTGCACCAAAAACTTATATAACATAAAAAAAGATTTAATGATCTTTCCGACGACATACCATGTCTTTATGTAGCCTTGACATGTCATGAAAAAACAATGAAAACAGACGAATTTTGGTAAGAACAGAAGAAGAAAATTTAAAGAAATATTTTAAACAGAAGCAAGCTACGAGTATGTTCCCATTCAAATGTGCAGAGAAAATGAAAAGGTTCTCACGCTAGAGAATACTCTCCGTAAAGCTTCTTATCATACTTTTCTGGAAACAAAACATTTCAAATATTCGTGGATACACTTTTACATGAAAAAATTGGTTGCCTGTAAAGTCGGTATAAATAATTTTAATGTGAATATTCATTCGTATAGTAGGAATAAGGATGAAATAATAGTAACAATTTAAAACATTAATTTATACAAAGAATTATATTTAAAACATTAATTTATACAAAGAATCTCGCACCGAATTTCATATTAACAAAATTTTATTTTTACCTTTACACATACATACGTATTTATATACAAATATACATACAATAACTTGCAATACATTTGCGTAACACACGTCACAATGAGAGCGAGTGAGAGGGACGAGTGCCTCTCACTCGCTCTCATTGTGCGCGCATAACGTGAGCGGAGCGTAACGCAGTTTCTTGAAGTGTCACCCGGCAAACCAATTTATACGACGTTGTCACGTCAAAAACTGTGCACTGTTTTAATTTATAAAACACGTACACATCTTAGATATAAATTTACCCATAATTTCCGCGCGATGCGAAGCGCGCTTCCGCGATGGAGAAGCTACTGCCCATTTCGCCCCGTGCATTTGAGCTGCACTGTTTTGGATGGATATACCGCCATCTGTCGGTTCTCATACCTTAGTCGTCTCTTACGACACCTGGTGCAGTGGGCAGTACTATTCTATTCTACCGGTACCTCACGGCTAAACAATAACGCAAATTGTCTGTAGTGTAAAATAAATAATTTAATATCTTTTATTCAATTCACAAGCTAACTTAATGTTGCATTTTCCAGGCCTTTCCGAGGTTACGAGCAAGCAGTATACTTTGTGTACTCTTTTGCATTCCTGGTGACTCGGTCGCTAGCTATGTCACTGGTTGCTGCACGCATACACACTGTCAGCAAGAAACCGGCCTACGCGTTGTACGAAGTGTCATCGGCATCTTACTGTGTTGAGGTACACATTCATTCTGCACTAGGCTAAAAATACCTGGTACTTCATCTAGAAAAAATGGCTAATGGAATTCACATTGTGAAGTTAAGTTGATTCTGGATTCGTTTGGACCAATAATAACATACAATACGTCTTTAATCGAAGTTTTCAGGAAGCAGAAAGAGCCTAGGAATATTTTGAGTAGCGTAAGAAGTTTCGTCGTATTGTTTTTACTCTAAATTAATGTTTATGAATGTATATGTCCAAAAATTGATAGCGGACATTCTTCTACATACCTATTAAAGTATTTAATATCTAGAACTAAGTATTGAAAATTAAAAAAAAAGTTGTGAAATTAAATCAGTTTAAAAATATGGCTTATTGAGTTTCTTAATTAAAAGGTAATATATTTTTTAAAGAGTATAATCCGTAGAAGAACCGTAGTTACTGACATAGCTCGAAGGATAAGCAAGTTGAAGTGGCATAGAGGTTCTGGTATAGAGACCACGTACCGACAAGCGCAGCGTAGGATGTCCACCCACAAGGTGGATATCTGATTTAGACCGCAGGATCGCGCTGGACGCAGGCAGCAGTGGACGTTTTGCGGCTGATATAAAGATGATGATATTTATCAAACAAATACAATAATGAATATAGTATGTAACATTGTCTCTAATCTTCTGCTTTCAGATTCAAAGATTTTTGACTCAAGTTCATATGGATGACGTAGCTTTGAGTGGAATTCAATTTTTCAACGTCAAGCGTGGCCTAATTTTGACTGTGAGTACAGTTTCTTAGACACCATATTTGTATTAGTCTTAGATATTTTCTTCGCCGGTTCTCTTAACAGCCTCTTTTTTATTAGACTAGGTCTATAAACGACGCGACGTGACATTTTCGACAGATAGCGTCACAGCAGTTCATAGACGCTCGTAATATCACAAATATACCACTAGTCCATCGTCAACCTTGTAACTTGATGATATTATGTCATATAAACTAATAATTTCACTGCTGCTGAAATTATTAGGTTTAAACGAGTTAAATTCTTTAAAATAAATATATTAACTGGAAAACAATCCAATCCAGCAGTTTTATTATGCTGACAAAAAAGACCTAAAGTATTTTAACAAAAATGAGATTTAAGAATATGAGATTTTGGTGATAAAATGTAAAAAGTAAAAGTGGGGGAGATTTGCTGTGGGGGTTTTTGGGAGAGTTTTTGTTTTTTGGGAGTGCTGGGGATTTTTAAGTTGGTAAATTTTATATTATCCTATTTCTCCCTGTGAAAACCTGTAATTAGTTGGCTGTTGTCTGTTGGCGTAATGTACCTTAAACTGTCTTTCTTTGATTTGTGTACGTTTTTGTTTTCGAAATAAATATATTATGATTTAACTTACATAACAATAATAGCCTATCAAGCTATAAGGAGGGCAATACTTGAAGGCTTTTTATGTGATCGGATCAGGTATAATAGGTTCATAAACGCACCTAAGTTACCGATAAAGATTTATGGATTAGCAAGTGGATAGCATACAGATCTGATGGCTGATGGCTGGTTTATTTAACCGGAGACCGCGGTTCGACTTGCGGTAGGAACACCAACTACAGTCGATCCAACTATACCCCAACGGGTATTGTTGGTTGCAGGTCGTGCACAACAGGTTCTTCCGGAAATTAGTTGTACCTCATACAAACTTCGTCTGCATTGATACAACCGCCAAATATGTTCGCATTGCTGTGTTCCGGATTGAAGGTTGAGAGGGGCAGTGAAATTACTGAGTAATGTGACTTTATATCTTCAAGTCACAAGGTCGGCAACGCGCTAGTGACACCTTGTGATATTACGAGCGTCTTTGGGCCGCAGTGATTATTAAGCGGACTGTATGCTTGGTTATTAATCTGGTCTAATATAAAATAATTAAAGAGGCCTATTTACTGCAGTGGACGGTTAAATGATGATGTGGACATGACAAAACAGAACTTAACTATAGACTGTATATAGATTTACATATTTGCAAATACGTTATCATTTATTTAATTAACCCCTTAGGGCTCGACTTATATAAAATATTAAACTGTCAAGTTGTCTAGCCACGTATCTTTAGACTTGGTCCCTTGAGTTGATATTCGAATTAATCATAAAATTCGTCTAAAACCAGACGATTCTTTGGGGACAGTGGCACTAAGTGCCTAAGTATTATTTATTTAATTTATATCTGGATAAGGGTCAACGGAATGCTTAGACTTTCAAAGATAGAATTAGGCCTGTATTACTGACAAATTAACAGTACCTCTTCTATTAACCAGAAAGCGTCGTCATCATATCAGCTATTGAAAGTCCAATGCTGTACAAAAGCCTTTCCAAGAAAGAATGTGTATTGCCTATAATTGCCGCGCTGGGCAAGCGTGTTGGTAATCGCAGAGCGTAGTTATCGCGACGGGTATGCTGCTGCCCATCCCCGCCCCGTGTATTTGAGCTGCGCTGTTGGGATGTTGTCGGATGTAAGGTTAATTCAGGTAATTTGTATTAGTGGAATTATGACAAAAGAAAAGGCAGAAAATATATTGATAGATTGCCAACACACTTGCCCAGCGCGGCAATTATGCACAAAATTCCTCCTTTCTTGGGAAGGCCTATGTCAAAATAGCTGACTTCCAATCACTGTAATAATAATTTGCATTGATAAGTGTTTGCAAATGAGGAATTCAGATATGAGTAATTTTCTAACAGAAATAATTTTCCAAAAATCACACAGCTGAGGAGACGGCTACATGATTGGTTTTTAAAATAATTTTAAGTAGTTTCTTAATTAATAATGATTATTAATTCCCACAACATCTCAGACATTAGCCTAACTCCGTTGTAAGTCGTTTAAAGCAGGCGTGTTACAGACACCAGACAACAGAGGAATCACAAATGTAATAATTAAATACACATTTCAATACCCAAACACAGAACAAACACAAATATCATCATATAAATATTTGTCCTGAATGGGAATTGAACCAACGATCCATCCGCCAACTCCAACGACATCTCGCTGGTCAAATACAAAAATTTTGTTTTCTCAATCGCGTAACAGTGGCTTCAACTTGCTCCAGGACATAATGCAGTTCACAATCACGTATAAAATATTTTATACGTCTTTCTAAGTTCTATGTTGCTTTCAGATTGCTGGCACAATAGTCACATACGAATTGGTCCTGATGCAATTCGCAGGCGTAACACCTACAGCAGCACCCACAACTCGGGTACCATTCACATAATAATAATAATAATAAATACTTTATTGTATACTAAACATAAAAAATACAAGAAAAAAACAATTATTATAAAGTACAATGGGCGGCCTTATCGCAAATAGCGATTTTAACATATGGATGGAAAGACTAAATGATACAATATCACATAGATCAATATGTACCTCCCATATGGATCATGGAATTAAAAAGCAGTGTACAATATGATAATATTCATTATCATCATCACCATATCATCCATAAGACGTCCACTACCGGATATAGGCCTTCCCAAGTAATTTCCAATAGGACCGGTTGTATGCGGCCTGTGTCCAGCGCGGTCCTGCGATTTTAGTAAGTTATTATTGATAATATTAAAAGTCATAAACTGCTCCATAAAAAAATGGTTGAAGATTTTCTGCTGGTGCTGATGATCTAAGACAAGTGAAATGTGGTGTTCACCATTATCATCCTCATCATATCAGTCATACAAAATCCACTGTTAGATAAAGAACTCCCTAAGGTAAGGGGTCTTTTGCCACACCCTATAAGATTTAATCTGCGCTATTTTGGTTGGATATACCGCCATCGTCGTTTCGGTACCTTGTCGCCTCTTATTACACACGGTACAGAGGGAGGTACTATTCTACTCCGCCATGGCAAACAAAATGGTGTTAACATCACCAAATTATTTTGAAATTAATATTGGTTTAAATATACATGTATAAATAAAGTTTGTGTTTTAATTAGCTTGTAAGTTTTTTTTTATGTAAAATATCATGTAGAAGACTCATTTGGCGGGCCCGAGGCGCAGATGGTAGTAATCCTGTTTTATGTGCCAAGGGTTCGATCTCTATCAATGACAACTATTTATATTATATTTGTGTTTGTTTTGTGGCTGGGTGTTAGGCTATTGTCTGATGTCCGTAACGCAAGTGACTTAAGAATATGTCAATTTACCATTTACCAATGAACACAAATCCATTATTACTTTTGACAATAATAATAATAATATACTCTTTATTGTACACATAAAAATATAATTATGTTCTTGTTTTTCTAACAAGAATATAATTAATATTACAATTAAAAAAGGTATTGTTAGCCAAAAACAATTAACCGACATGCTTATTCTAAAAGGCATGTCGTTAATAATGATTGACGTATCCATTTGGTCATTAGATTACTACACCATTGTATATTATTTCTATAGCTTATAACACGTTTGTGAAAGCGGTTCCTGAACACAAAGCGGACTAGATTCTGTGCACGCAACAAGAGAACGCTGTTACAATAAAATGATACAAACAAAAGGGAATCGTTTGTTTTCTACACTCGCTCATTGAAATACCAATCACGTCGTTATCGTATTAACGAAACGAAATAGAAACTAACTCAATAGAGAGCTTAGTGCCCGAATCCGATGAATAGGAAAATTGGTTTTCTTCCAATAATAAATGATACATGTGATTGTACTGGGAATATTGTGGTATTAGCGATATATTCACCCATTGTTGTCAGTTTGTTGGGATTTATTAATAATTAATAGATTCTGGCTATCGGACAGGCTTCACATAATTGACTTCAGCATAAAGTAGCTTCTTAGGTTTGAAGATAATAAATTTGCTGAGTCAAATATATAAAATTCTTAAACAGTGTTAGCTACCATACTCCTCCAAAACAGCTTGACCGATTCTTATGCAATTTTATATGCATATTATAAGAATCTAATTTATACCCTTAAGTGATAAGTGATTTTTATGTTTTTTAGTAAAAATACATACAAACCCTATTCTAATAATTATTTTAGTAATTTAGTAATTGTATATCATAAATGGCAGTACGACATTTGGCGGGACAGCGGGAATCTGGTAATGATGTGGAAAATATGATAAAAGCATTGTCAAATGTTCTATATAATTATTCTATTTTATTTTCCAAATACAAAACAATCACTGAAATTTTACGTATCACTTCCAATGTTTAATTAATTCGATCACAAAGTTTCAAAAGACCTTTATTGTTGTCTTTTATAGCAATTTTAAAAGAATGTAGTTATAATAATTTACTGGAGGTAGACCTCTTATTTGTAAGAGGTCTAACTTATTTAACTTACAAATATCTATTTGTCATTTTTAAAGTAATATTTAAAACAAACAATATCTTATCAATAAAAGTATTATGTTGTCTTGTGTAGCTTAATATGTTAAGTATATCTTTTCTGCCTCTAAAACAGGTTTTTTTCGAACGAAACTTTTTGGACAATTCCAAATCACCTGCAGTTCCAAAGCCATCAGAGGAATGGGCGAGGCCTATCACTATTAACAGCCAATGTTCAACCAATGCCTATGAGCATATGTTCCTGCGTGTTCCGCGGTTAGTAACCTAGTTACTTTTTTAAATGTGGACACCAAACTAAAGTGACCAAAATCCTTTATGAGACCAAGAAAATTAAAGCCATTTTTGAATGTCTTGTACCTTGCTTTCTTGTCAACGTTTTGTACGTTGGAGATAATATTATAGAAGAATATCAACTTGTTTCAGGTTATAGGCGGGAGTCAAACTTTCGTCTATCCCTAGGCAAAGGCTGTACTACCGTTGTGCTTAGGAGACATGTCGAATTTTTCCTACAATTCCTTTTGAGCTTAGATAGCGCCATCTGTTCAGTGTTATTAGTAATTAATTATTGAAATGTTATACTATTACAATTTTAAACCAATCGATGGAATATAAATAATAATAATAATAATAATAATAATAAATTCCCACAACATCTCATACATTGACCTGACTCCGTGGTAAGTCGCTTAAAGCACTTGTGTTACGAATGCCAGACAACAGAGGAATCACAAATATACTACTTAAATACATATATTTTACACCCATACACAGAGCAAACACAAACATCATCATATAAATATTTGCCCTGGGTGGGAATCGAACCCACGACCCCTGGTGCACAAGACAGGATCACTACCATCTGCCATCGGGCCCGTCATAACATTATATTTTTAGAGATATTTATTATAAGGACTAACTTGTGCTACTTTAATTATTTATTATTATTTTAAATATTTATTCTATTTAATAGTCCCGACGGTGCTGATGGCAGTGATCCAATTTTGTGCACTAAGAGTTGTGGGTCCAAATCCCACCCAGGACAAATACATAATGAAATTTGTGTTTGTTCTGTATCTGGGTGTTCAATATGTGTATTTAAGTAGTATAATTGTGATTGCTCTGTTGTCCGGCGTCCTTAACATAAATGCTTTAAGTGACTTACCACGGAGTCAGGTCAATGCATGAGATGGTGTGGGAATTTATTATTATTATCTCACAAGAGCGAAAACTGTGGGAGGTAAACCACAGGACTTCCAGTTTCAAATAAAGAATGAATGCTCACTTGAATGAATTTAAGATGGGATCTTATAAAGATTAGTCTGTTGCTCGACCAAACAAATGTAAAAAAAATCCTTTAAAAATTTAGATCACGTTGCGGGCTTTTGTTTTCGGACCTGAGGATTGGACCAAAATTACCTTAGGAAAGTTTGCTAATTACTGCCTTATCTAATCAGTACGCGGGTTTGAGAGAAAAAGTTGCGTTTGTGTATTTGTTGTTTCTTTTTTAACCTAAAACTTTTTAGTGGAGCCTTTTTAAAAGACCAGACATCTGTAGGTTTTATTAAACAATAAAGACCCAATCGCGCAGGATGTGATGACCCTGTCCAGTACGCCAAAGGTCGTGGGTTCGACTCCATCCTGAGCAAATATGTAATTGATTAATATTTACATTGGTTTTGTGTCTCGCTATTATTTATGTAATCTATCTATAGTATCTAAGTATTATATTTGTACTTCCTATGTTGTCTGATATCTGTTACACTAGTTTTTAACTTGTTATCTCAGAGTCAAATCAACGTATAAGACATAGTGTAAATTTATTTTGATTATCATCTAGCTATACAAAGACAAACATGACAATGCAAGCTGTAAACAATACTGAAAGGAATAGAAGAGAACGAGGCACTCACAGAGCACAGGGTACCTTTTTGATAGTATAATCCATTTTCTATAATCCAGTTTATATATAAAGTAACAGTTGAAGGTTTTGCATTAGAAATAAGTACCGTAACTGCTGCTGTTTTTTTCACGACACATTTTTTTATTTAAACCGCCAAATTTGATCAAAACTGTCCTATTTTCGCAATCGACACTTAATAACAAGGCGAGTGGTGATAGTTTACAAGTTAATTTACATCTGTTGCTTTGTGTGCGTTGTTTGTTATCAATATCATCTCTTTTTCCTTTTTTTTGAAAGTGTCTAAAATTGGACTACGTAGTCGTCAATTTCAATGCGAACATGGGAGACATTATTTTGAGGCGAATTGTAAAAAAACAGCACACAAACGCATTTTATTTCTCGCATATCTGTGGAAGTTAATTTATCTTTTTTTAAATATATAAGTTTGTGCGTACCAAATTGTACTGCTGTATTTTCCACAATATATACATTGCTCTGAAATAATTGAATTAAATTATATTTAATTGAAATTTTGCTTAAAAGAGACAATGAACAGCGACTGAAAGATGTATTTAAAAAAGCGGACGGATATTCGTTAATTTAGGCACTGTAAGCGCCACAATCTTAATCCTATAAAATTACTAATAATTATGTCGGTCTTCATCGTCGTTTCAAGCCCAGGAGTCATCCCTAAGCACCTCTTCTCCATTATAAAATAGAATGGCGCAGATGATAGTGAAGCCAAAGGTGGTGGGTTCGATTTCCACCCAGAGCAAATTTTATAGATATTTATTTTTGTTCTGTGTCTGGGTGTTTAATATATGTATTTAAGTAGAATATTTATGATTCCCCTGTTATCCGGCATCCGTAACACAAGTGTTTTAAGTGACTTACCAGGTCCGGTCAATGTATGAGATGTAGCAGGAAAAATATAAATGATTTTCCAAGATGGGGATCGAAACCACGACCCTTAGCATGCAAGAAAAGACGTTTATCATCTGAGCTTTTGGGCCCCTCATAACTTTAAGACAGGAGTAATAATTTACAGGTACAGAGAGGACCTTGTCGAAAAACGTCACGTGTTGTGTTAAGTTTGATAAAGATAAACAGGAAATTGGTTATAATTAATTTTGAGACAAAGCAATTAAAATCCTTGATTAATACCTCCTTACTGTCGAACAAGTTCGATTCCAAATTAGACCATGTCTGTAAAATCTTTAATGAGATATATTAGAAATTTATGACATATAGTTTGTCGGGGATATACTTCTTAACAACTTAACAGATTTTTATTAATTTAGCTTACAGTGTTTAGTTTGATGCAACTTGAGAGATTGGTTATTTTATATCTAAATTTGTAATATATTTTTATTTATCATATCAGCCATTAGAAGACTACTTTCGCTGTATAAAGATTTCCATAAAAAGAAAGGAATTTTGCCCATAATTGCCACGTTGGGCAAGCGAGTTTATGATCGCAGAGATTGGTAGCTTTCAGGACGGGGATGCTGCTGCCCTTCCCCGCAGTGTGCCTTTAAGCTACATTGCTCCAAATAGATATACCGCTATCTATCAGTTTTGTTACTGTTCTTAGCCAGGTACCTTATTCTAATTTGCCAGTACCAATCGGCAAATAAATATAATATAGAAAATTTAAAAAAATTGATGAAAGAATTGTTTTAGACATTTAATGTAGGCGAAAAGAAGGAAAATTCAGAAAGTAGAGATAAGCTTAAATACTTATACGGCTATGCCATTAATTCATGGTATTTAAATGATTCCATTTTCATAAAGTGCTGAGAATGTAAGTTACAAAATGGTTTGAGCACACAACTCGCTCTGAGTTGTGTGCTTGGAATTCTTGCAACAACATTCATTAAATGAAAAGTTGCCATCAATACACTTCTTTAATACTCAGTTATTAATTCAATATTCTGTTGTGATTTTCTTATACATTTTTTTTATATTTGATTATAGTTTATTTCATTAGTTATTCAAAAATCATGTCATTATAGAGTTCTCAAATTAAGTGCTATATAACTATTTAGTTCAGCTTAACATGGTCTGAATGCATCCTGTAAAATCATAGCTTAGAAAGATCCTATTAAATTTTAAAGTTATATGAATACAATAAATTAATGTCGTGAAGTACCGGCACTTCTGTGAGGTACCGGGATAGCAGGGAGCAGCAGAGTAAAATAGTATCTCCCACTGCACCAGGTGTCTTAAGAGGTGACTAAGGTAATAAAACCGACAGATGGCGGTATATCTATCCAACGAGTATAGGCAGCAACATCCCCGTCGCGAAAGCTACGATTGCAATTGCCAACACGTTTGCCTAAAGTGGCAATTGTGGGCACAAAACCTCCTATCTTAGAGAGGCCAGTGTCCAGCAGTGGACTTCCAATGGTTGGTAAATGGTCAATAAATTATTTTATTGATAAATTCATATTTTAATGCTAGGAAAAACATTTCGTTTGGCAGATATCAAAAAGAACGCAATAGAAGGCGCGGTCCAAACGTATACTTACCACATA
The DNA here is from genome assembly GCA_020976665.1 of Heortia vitessoides. Lineage (NCBI taxonomy): Eukaryota > Metazoa > Arthropoda > Insecta > Lepidoptera > Crambidae > Heortia > Heortia vitessoides. The sequence goes on along the minus strand of JACJUM010000875.1, from coordinate 19,906,339 downwards.
ACAATACTTATTGCTTTACCGACAAAACGACCGTCTTTGAAGCACGTTAATACAAAACGACTATTTTAATTGTCCGACCCACGTTGGAAACCTTAAAGGTGTTGTAATTTACAAGTAGATCAAATTTGTAAATCTTGGGCGAAGCAATAAACAGGGTCCAACATGTGAAACGATAGAAAAATTAATTATCTCGAATACGATACATAGTCGATACTCTTGTTTGCAAAGATAATTTCATTCGCTCTCACTTTTTTCTACCGCCAAATATGTGGCAGTGAAATTACCGGGTAATGTGAAGTAATCTTATTAATATACGTGTTTGTGATATCAGTATAGCGTCTATAGGCTTCTGTGACTACTACTATAACACAGGCTGTATAAGTGATTGTCAATCTAGTCTCTTAAAAAAAATAAAACGTAGAAATTCATGAAGTAAAATTCAAATACATTTTTAACGGCATACGTAAAAGTAAGCACAGCCTATCTATACATATAAATAAAATTAGAGTGTCTGTTTGTAATATCAAAATATCCGTTTTCTACTAAATGCATATGAATATATACGGTACACACCAAAATAATTTTTTTTACAATTTTTGTCTGACTGTCTGTTTGTTTGTTCCGGCTAATCTCTGGAATGGCTGGACCGTTTTGGATGGCACTTTCACTGACAAATAGTTTACGTAATAATTAGAAATTTAGGCTATATTAAATTACGCTACGTCCGAAAAAAGCGGAGCATTGATTAAAAATGTGGCAGAAACGGGTGAAAACTTCACGGTCGTTGCGTGCGCTGCGTGGAAGTTTGTAGTTCGAAAGAAAATATGCTGTCTAAAGTCACAATTCCACGCGGACAAAGTCGCAGGCACTGCTAGTGCCTAGGACTATATTATCACAAGGTGTTACTAGTGTAACTAGTGATATCCTTGTGATAATATAGTCTACTTGTTGCCAACCTTGTTATAATACCCAGTAATCACTTCTACTCACCTCTGAGGTAAAAATGCTGACGGCCCTTGTATGCGGTTCATCTCATGTTTACTTTAAAGGTCAATATTTTGGAAGGTTTATTACAGCAAAGGCTCTAGGGGTTGTTAAAGTTGTGTATATGGCAAGATAACAGTTTGAATAGTTGCGGTAAGGTTTCATAAAACGCGGAATGCTCATCGGAAATAACCTAGCAAGTAAGTTAATTAATTATACATTATATCTAACATAGTATCGGTATTGAAAACTATGTCTAGATTGCTCAAAGTTTAACTCTACACACTAACCAGACAATATTCATTAACGGATAGTTTGCTAGCTCAGCATGGCAATTACAGTTGACTTTGCCCCACTTTTGGAGAAGCTTGTGTCCAACAGTGGATAAACAACGGCTGTTACGATGATAGACTGAAATTGCATTTAAAGCTCATTACATTTTTGCCTTGAGGTACTGTCAGAGTAGAATAGTGCCTTCCTCTGTACCAGGTGTCCAAAAAAGGCGATTAAAGTACTAGAACATTGCAGCTCAAATGTATAGAGCGGGAGTGAGCAGCAGCATTCTCGTCACGAAAGTTTTGCTCTGCGATTGCCAACACACTTGCCCAGCGCGCCAATTATGGGCAACATTCTCCCTTTTTTGGGGAGCCCTATATCTAGCAGTGGACTTTCAATAGCTGGTATAATAATGATGATGATATTTATAGCTAGCTATGGAAGAACATGCATTAATTGAAAATATTTAATCATTTATAGATGAACTCAAAACAAAAAAAAATTGTTTAATACCAATTATATTATCTAGTGATTCTCTAATAATATCCACAGACCCTAAAAGCTTATGTTTCGTCCATTTACACCGATCTTGAGCGTTTAATTGCCGCTGAGAGCACCTGCGTCTATCACTGAGGATACCAAAGCGCCCTCTATTTCACCTGTAGTGGAGCTAAGGCTATTAAGTAATATTAGCCTTTATTAATGGCTCATACATAGCTAACATCCGATATTTCTTTGTGAATGTCAATAGAACAGATAATTTAAAATTGTTATTTGAATATCTTACAAATCTTAGCCGTGAGGTACTAGCAGAACGGAATTGTACTTTCCTCTGTACCAGGTTTCGTAAAAGGCGACTAAGGTGGAGGTCTAAGGCAGTGCAGCACAAATTGGCAATACGCTTGCCCAGCGTGGAAAGTACGGGCAAAATTCGGCCCTTTCTTGGGGGTCTAGGTCCAGCAGTGGATTGTCTACGAAAAACACAAGTTTAACCATTTTTTAGAAGTCTATTGCTGGACAAAGACCTCCCCAAGAAAGAGAAAATTTTGCCGGGGATGCTACTGCCCATCCCCGCCATGAGCATTTGACCTAAGCTATTACATCTATCCGATGTACCGCCATCTATCGTTTTTGGTACCTTAGTTGCTTCTTATGACAACAGCGGGAGGTACTATTTTACTCTTCCGGCATTAATGATAGGTTTATCTTTCTCGCTATAACATTAAAACGCAAACGTTCTCTTGTGTAAAATATCTATGTTAGTCAACAAGCAAGTATAAATTCCCACAACATTTCTAAAATTGACCTGTGATAAATCGCGTAAAGCATTTATATTACAGACATCAGACCACCGACCAATCACGAATATACTTCTTAAATATATATATTTAACACCCTGACACAGAACAAACATAAATATCATCATATAAATATTTCTATTCCGTGGAGATCGAACCTACGATCTTTGGGGTACAAGACAGGGTCATTACCAGCTGCGCCATCAAGTCCGTCTAAAAGTATACAGTTCGAGTGATAGTATGTATCACTAGCGCATTACCAACCTTGGGACTTGAAGATATCATATCACATTTATCATCAGTAATATCACTATCTCTTTCACCCTTCAAACCGGAACGCAGCAATGCGAACACTGCTATTTGTCGATAGAAATAGGTGAATAGTTTGCATGAAGGCTATCTCGTGTATTCACGACAGTTATCATCACTGTACATTTCGATCAAATAGAAATGAAAATCATATTATTCTCTTACCATTTTTATTGCTGAAATAATTCAGTTTTATTCTCACCCATTATATTTAACTACTGCTTCTCTAAGAGAAATATCTAAAATTGGCAAGTGCTTCAATAAATGACGCGTAAGCGGATTAAAAACGTCAGCAACTTGCGATGCCAAAAGTAATATGACATTTCTTTAGAAATTTTATAACCCATACCTGGAGCAATTACAGTTAAATATCCTTGGAAAAAAGTCAGCTCAAATGTAAAGCTGCGCTCTGCGATTGCATACACGCTTGCCCAGCGCGGCAATTATGGGCAACATACCCTCTTTTTTGGGGAGGTCTATGTCCAACAGTAGTAGACCTTTAATGACTGGTATGATATGATAATGATTTATAATCCTTGATAAATAATAATTGAGATTAAATAACAAAAACTCCCGTCACTGCAAAATTTTCGTTAAGACCAAAAGAAATGAAGTGCATAAAGTCGCGATTGATCTAGTGCTAAAAAAGTTACTAAGTTCATTTTTATTTATCCTCGAAAAAGGTATGTCACATCAAAAATATAGGCCAGAAAAAAAATGTACGTCAAACAAAAAAAATCTGAACTATTCTTTTATTATTTAAATACCAAACAATGTAGGTTTATCAAAATAAACATTGGAAGTAACGAAAATAGGACAGATATTATTTTAGTTTTAGAGTGACGATATCTTAAGAACGGTATTTTTTTGAAAAATACGATTTTAGGATCATTTTTGAAGATGTATATCAGCCATTTGAATTCCACTGCTGGATATAGGCCTCCCCAAAAAAGGAGGTATTTTTCCCATTATTGCCGCGCAGGGAAAGCGTGTTAGCAATCGCAGAGCGTAACTTTTGCGACGGGAATGCTGCCGCCCATCTCCACCCTATGCATTTGAGTTACATTGTTTCGGATAGATATACTGCCATCTGTCGGTTCTAGACTTTAGTCGCCACCTACATCATTTAGTACAGGGGAAGGTACTATTCTACTCTGCCAGTACCACACAGCAACGGGGTCATAAATACAATACTTAAATACTTATGTAACACCAACACTGAGAACCAGTGTTCACCATATAAATATTTATACATATGTACCATCAGGCATGTCAATATTAAAAAAATATGAACAGATTATAAACAGGTTGAACCCTGTTCATAAACAATGTTGGATATTTCAATTGTCCGTAAACGACGACGGTAAGTTTGTACATTGATCCACATCCAGTGGTTTGTTTGTACATTGACCTTTGTGTCAAGGGTGGTAAGAACTTTGATATGTAAATGGGACGGTACACTCCCGATCGACATTGTGTGTTTAGTGGATTTCTTTTTTTTTATTATTAAATTTGGCCGTAGAAAAGTACCCCTGAACCAGGTGTCGTAAGAGGCGACTGAGGTAACGGAACCGACAGATGGCGGTATATCCACCCGAAACAGTGTAGCTCAAATGCACATGACAAGGAAGGGCCAGCAGCATCCCCGTCGCAAAAGCTACGCTTTACAATCGCAAAGCACGCTGGGCAGGCGTGCTGGCGATTGCTAGTAATTTTGGGCAAATCCCTCCTTTTTGGGGAGGCCTTTATCCAGAGACTTGCAATGGCTGGTATAAATATATAAATATATTTATTTTTTTATTTATTTAACTTTATTGCACAAATGGCGGATTTAATGCCATATGGCATTATTTCACAGCCAACCATTACACAAAACAGAAAATATATATATATATATATATATATATATATATAGTGATGTAGGCAATATATATACAAAATATATATGACTCAGATATAAGTAGCTTAAAGCACTTGTATCACGGACATCAGACAATAGAGGAATCAAACATATAATAATTTAATACAATTTGTAACACCCAGACACAGAACACACTCCCATCGGTGCCATCGGCCCACCGACTTATATAGGTAACTACAACAACACGGACGGGCAGCAAGTGTCGTAAGCGGTAACTGAGGTACGAAAACCTCTAGCGTAATACAAATACTCGATCCACACCTGGGGGTCACCTATATCCAACAGTGGATGTTCTACGGCTATGATGATAATTATAATAATAAATTCCCACAACATCTCATACAATGACCTGACTCCGTGGTAAGTCTTCTTAGTCACTTGTATTACGGATGCCACACAACAGAGGAACCACAAATATATTGCTTAAATACATATATGTCTGCGTGACACAGAAGAATCATAAATATCATCATATATATATTTGCTCTGGATGGGATCGAACCTACGACCTTTGGCGCATAAGATAGGATCACTACTATCTGCACCATCGGGCAATTAAGTTTATTTAACACAACATCTCATACATATTTACCTAACTCCTAGAACTCAATTAGAACAAATGACTATCAGAACATAGGGCACACACCAGTCTAGATAGTCCGGCACAACTATCGACCCCGACATCGTGTTCTTTCGTTGTTCGCTTTGCAAACATTCCATCTGCGTCTATAGCAACCAAGTTCGATTTGTAAGAGCGATCTGAACTAATACTTCCGGAAATATGTAGTACATCCTCCAGTTTGAGAATCGTTAACTTCATAAAGCAGAAAGAGTAAGGTAAGCAAAAATATTCATTTTAATTTTAAACGATTTACATTTATTTGACTTGCTTCATCCACATTTATTGATGTAAAAACTATTACGATAGACGTAGTTCTAGAGGAATCACAAATATACTGCTTAAATACATGTATATAGACAGACAGACACAGAACAAACATAAATATCATCTTATATACGACCACACGTCAAACCCACGACACTTGGCGCATCAGGCAATTCTGCCTGCTGCACTACCATCTGCGCCATTAGCCTGTCGAACATGAATATCTTCATTTCACTGTTGGCAACGCGCTGGTGAAGTATCATAGTGTAAATACCATGTTTTTTTTTAAATAGTGCAATTACCTTCTTCTTTTCAGTCAAGTGTTCTCTTTCAGGAGCAACCTGATAATAATTATTATCATACATACATCACGCCTGTGCCCCAACAGAGTAGGCAGATACTATGGACCTGCATTTGCTCTCATTTACCACACTCGTTTCTAATAAGCAAGCGTGACCGATGCGTGTTACGCACGCGTAATTGGTCACGCTTGCTTATTCTTAGTACTGGTAATACTTGCATTTTGTTACAATGTAATTTTTACAATAATGAGTTTCATGCTATGCATGCTAATGACGGGCCCGATGTCGCAGATAATAGTGAACATGTGTTGTGTGCCAAAGGTCGTGGATGCGATCCTCACCCAGGACATATGTTTATATAATGTTATTTATGATTGTGCTGTATTTGCGTATTATAAATATGTATTTAATTATTATATTTGTGATTCCTCTATTGTCTGATGTTCGTAACACAAGTGCTTTAAGCGACAGCGCGGAATCAGGTCAACGTATGAGATATTGTGGGGATTAAAAAAAATGCTGAACTTCTTTCAGTATCAAACATTTCTGCAGTACATACTTCTAGAGACTGGTTGTGTGGTACCACGCAGTCCTAGACCACATGTAGTACTAGTGTGACTTGAAAGCCAATGAATCATCTTCAAAATTACAGCTATTAGAAGTCCACTTCTGGATATTGGCCTCCCCAAGAAAAGGGGAATCTTGCCCATTATTGCCGCGCCTGGCAAGTGTGTTAGCATTCGCAAAGCAAACCTAAATCACTACGGAATTGATGCTGCCCATTCTCATCACATGCATTTGAGCTACACTGTCTCGGATGGATATACTGCCATCTAGCGGCTCTGGTACATTAGTCGTCTCTTACGACACCTGGCTAAGAAGGAGGTACTATTCTACTCTGCCAGTACCTCACGGCATTACAGTTTTCATGAGATAAAACTACGCCGCGAATAAAAGGTAGTTGGGAAAAATTATTCACAATGGCGAAACACCCCACTAAACATTTGCAACACAACATTGTGCAAATACATACAGTGTTCAGATAATTTTCTCAGTCCATTGATCGTATTGCATTCAGTTTTATTCGTCTATAAAATAGTGCTTCACCCATGGCCAATTTCAAGAATGCATCGTAAATTTTACAACAACTATGTACCTATACAGGTTGTAACAGAAAGATCTCGCTTACCGTAAAATTGCAATTGCGCAGTTTCGGATGTCAATTCGGAAATATTGGTATGAAATACGCCTCGTGCGAACTCGACTGCTACTCGATGGCTTTTAGAAACATGTGAGCATATTTTTTGACAGTACGGCGGGACATCTGGGTTTGTTATGACATATATGAGATATAAAGATTATATACTGTTACTGCTTTTTGTTTATTATATGAACGTAATATACAGTGAACTGAAGAGACAATAGAGTCACGCGGGAGCCTTCCAGAAATCAGAAGTAGCAAAATTATTATAATAGCATTCTGCTGCACATAAGTTTCTTCAAGACATTTTAACCATAATTACTGCGTTGGGCAAACCTGGTGGCAATCCAAGAGTTATCCCATAGTTTTGCAATGGGAATGCTCCCCATTTCCACACTGTTGCATTTGAGCTATAAAGTTTTGAGTTGTCGTTGACGTCTTCTGTCGATTTTAGTTTCTTAATCGCTTTTTGCGACACCTGGTACAAGGGCAGGCATTATTTTTCGGTTTGTTTTCTAAATGACAAACCTACCACAAAAACTTAGATCCAGCAAACTATTTTTGTTTGATTTGATTTGTTCTTTAATTATATTTTAAAGTATAAAAATCAATTTCGAGGAAAAACATGTCTGTTTATAAAATAAAATGCATTTTGAAAAATTGTTTTAACACGCTGTACGTCTGACGTTAGCTTCTGTCGACTGGCATTTTGGTGCATTCTGCCTGAAAAAATGGAAATAGAATGATGTATTTTACATTGTTCTTACTGATAATGGAGATTGTCGGTTCACCATTTCCTATTGATGGATCAGAAGTGATTGGTACCATCAGAAAGAGAGACACTGTACCTTTATATAAATTTGATAATACTATACGAGAGGACGATACACTAAACTATAGAAAATCTAGAGATATTTGGAAGGATAGGCACTTCGAGGTCAGTATTTAAATTTTTTTCATTGTAGCAGCCATAATTTACAATGTAGACCTGTTACTAAAGTCATACTACCTCACATACTACCTCACTCTCACATATTTCTACAAATAGCAGTGTTCGTGTTGTTGTGTTCCGGTTTGAAGGGTGAGAGAGTCAGTGAAATCTTGGGTAGTGTGACATAATATCTTCAGGCCTTCATCAGGGAGCCTATATTTAGTAGTTAACGTCATGCAGATGATAAGATGATGATGATAATTGCTACTGATCACACAAAATGTTGATTGTTCTCATTGTATTATTGATTTCTCAATATTTCTGTTTAAGATAACTGAAAATCTAATAAATAGAATAGAAATAGAAAAAACACCGGATGACGACTTAAATTGGATCTACTGGGACGGGGGTAATAACGGTGTTGATATATTAAAATAACTGGACATATATAATGTCAAAGAAGTAATAAAGTTTTTTTATTAAAGAAAAACCATTTTCATTAAGAAAAGTAAGGAAAATCAAAAGTATAATAACGGTTTTGTAATGTTAACTGTTATTTTTCATTTAATTTTACTTAGTTTTATTAATTACCTGCCGCGCCCTACGGTTTTACTCGCTTTAGGTTAAAAAAAAATGGTCTTTAGTTTCGGTCTTTATTTCCCCATACTAGACATAGCCTGTCTTGCGGAGAAAGTAATCGATGTACAATTTTTTATTACGGCAAAACAGGTAACAATATAAAGTTTATTAATTTTACTAAGATAGATGTTAAATAACTATAAATAATAATAGGTACATATATATATATGTATAACCGGTATATTATGAACTATACTCGATTACTTAGTTACAGTTGAATGCAGCTCGATTGGGGTTAAACGCAACATTCCTATGTTGTTGATGTCAATTTTATGGATTCTGTTCAAATTCATTCCATTCATTTGTTCAAGTTCTTCGACTTAAGTCTGTACGCCTAAATGGAGACATTTTCAAAAAAGGAATCAACTGTAAATAAACCTATAATAGTTATTTTTATTTAAAACCAAGTATATCACTTGTTATGTTCATAACGTTCATGTTATTGTATTCAAACTTACAAAAACGCCATATTAAGTAGAACTTTTAATATTTGTTGGAATGACTAACAGTGATGTACACTAACAATCTCAGCTTTATTTCATTCTTTTGGTGTGAAATAATAATTTCACGTATATCTTTTATCAACAAAATAACTTCAATCATTTATTTTAAGCGATAATAAAATTTTTACATTCTTTTTGGTGATGTCATTTCTAAGTCAGATGTTACATTAAAAATGTTTATATATCCGCGCAAAAAAAAGAATTAAGAATATTGCATTTATTACAAAGCATTAGAATAATAAATACACTTTTTTTAGTACTGCGCATCAATATCGATTAAAAAGCCCCACCAGCAGTTCACTTATTTTATTTTATTCGGTCTTTGGTATTACGTTTACGTAATCTATTGACAATCGCAAGTCTAAAATTCAAATTTTAAATACTGTTAAGAATCGATGTCATGTTTAGAAATCAAATGACAATCGCAAATCAATAATTAAAAAAATGTATACGTAATTATATATATATGTACGTTTACCGTTTCCCAGACAATTACAATTGGAGACAATTACACGTCCATTTAAGAAATAGGGCAAACAATTTCGTAAAATAGGCAGATTCGATCAAAAGACATCTCCACAGTTAATTATTCTAAATCAATAATAATTGAAGTATTGAACGAAGACGTGTATAATTCAACAGTCAATCTTGGTAAGGGACGATTAAAATGTCCTTTCAAGAAGTTGCCTCCATCACCAAAGTTGCAAAATTACTGATACCGAGTCCACAGCGAAAGTAATTTATCCCGTAATTACAGTCAACTCAGACGGAGTAAATATTTATTTAATACGACAAGTTCGTTCAATATTGCGTCTAGGGTGTAAGTCTAAGTTCGGTGTTAAGAATAAATAAAAGTTTCACAGGGAGACGGCGGTGACGTATCCACGAATTCATAATTAGTTGCGAAAGGGTGCAAGCTAAAAAATAAGAAAAAAGATCAACACAGAAAATCTCACACATTAATTTGACTCTGAGAAGGAGCTTAATGCACCTGTGTTATGGATATCATACAAAACTGTCATATCATAAGATACAAATACAAATACTCATCGCATACATGTTTGGTCTGGGTAGGGACCGACTTGCATTAGAATGGATAATTAATAAAATCCCACAACATGTCATATATTTAACTGACTCCATGGTAATTTGCTTAAAACTTAACTTGCGTACAAAGTTTGTGTAGTTTGAGTTTAAGAGATAGATTAAAGAACAATATTATATGAGAACAATGTGGTGTAAAAGACGATGTTGTGACAACAATAGAGAAAGGCATTTTGGACATGTAGAAAGGAGAATGACTGCACAGCTATATAGAACTGCAGTGAATGGAAGAATTAGTGTAAGACGATTTAAGCAAACGTATCTTAACCTGAAACTGAACTGAAAAGGCTAATGCGAATAAGGGAAGCGAAAGAGGTATGGCAAGATCATAACAAGTGGATATCCATTGTCTCTACCTACCCTGATAAAACGTATACGTGACGTATGTATGTAAGGGATAGACTCTGAGTACCTGCAAACCATAATAACTACGTATGTATATAACTCAGTTTAACATGTCTTATTAAGGTTTTATTTTATATCGGTTAAGGGATGCGTTACACTCTGAACTTCGTATTTATAAGCTTTCCGTAGCAACCTATAATTAGGCGACGGCAAGAAATGTACAATACTTTTTTTTGTGTATTTTTAAGTGGTATGACCCTGTTGATTTACTTATAATATATATATATATATTGAAGACATCATCAATATATTTTATGTTTTAAAATAATACGTGTCACAGTTTTATTCCAAGATGAATTTTTTAACTGAATAAAATTAATGACTACCTAATGAATGGATTTTAATATATTTTTTCTTACTGTGTAATGTTTATTGTAACTTCAGAGGCAGGATAGTTAAAATCTTTAAAAAAAATTAAAGTAAAGTTGTTTATTTTTAAAGTAAGTATACATTAGTTAGTAATAATAATAATAACTTTATTCAACAACAAAAGGAAACTTAAACTAAAATACATTTTGATTCTTAGGTACCTAAACTAGGTCTAGTCTGTTCTTATAGGCACAATTCCCGCAACATCGCATACACCTGACTCCGTGGTAAGTCGCTTAAAGCGCTTGTGTTACGGACGCCAGATAACAGAGCAATCACAAATATACTACTTAAATACATATCTCTAACATCCAGGCACAGAAAAAACAAAAAATATTAACATAGAAATATTTGCTCTTGTTGGGAATCGAACCTTTGGCGCACAAGATAGCAATACATCTGCGCCATCGGGCCCGCCATATCTCATTTATAGTTTTTTACTTCATAGTACGATTTCCCGCAGCCTATGCATTATGTATCAAATACTGTCAATATATTACTAGAAGGACCCTCTCTCATAAGCAAGAAAAACAATTTAGCGATGTAATAATAAAAATATAGACTCGACGATAAAACATAGTGACAGGCCGCTGAATTTAGAATAGATTTGTTGCGTAGACTAATGCGGAAGCAAGAGAGGTGTGCCAAGATTGTAACAAGTGGAGATCCATAGTCCCTGCCCGATGGAACACGTAAGTAATGTATGTATGTATTGTTGTTTACTACACTTCGTGCTAGAACTTCGTTAAACCTTTGATCAATAACAATCCATAGACCCTGATTCGACATCGCTTCACATGCAAGTTTGCGTGATGATCGCCCGCCTGTCGCAAGCTCGGCTTAATTATGTTTGTTTACACATTACGCTGACGACAAATGGTGATATTAATACAAAAACATTTATGGTGAAATAAATATCAAGGTTTTTTTAATGGGTCAATTAGTGTGTATCTGTGGTTGGATAGGTCAGCGATTGTGACTGTGGTTTATATCATTCTATTTTGTTTTATATTTCTAAACAAGTTATATATGGAATTTGACTTGATGGCATAGTTTTAACTGCTTTCTAATTATAATTCCAGTAAGGTTTCTTCATCTGGATATTGTTTATTGGTGAGAAAACTATCTTATCTATTGATTTCTTGTATCATATCTTTGTTAAATATTTTCGTTGTTTATTCCTCATTTATTATATTATCACTAGTAAAATCCTTATTTATTATCATTGATTTTCTTCCATCATCATCACCATGTTATCAGCCATTGGATGTCGACTTCTCGACATATTTTAATTGCCACGCTGGGCAAGCGTGTTAGCAATCGCAGAGCCCAGATTTTATGACGGGGATGCTGCCGCTTATCCCCGTCCTGTGCATTCGAGTTATACTGTTTCAGATAGATATCCGCCACTGCCATCTGTCGGTTCTGATACCTTAGTCGCCTCTTACGACACCTGGTACAGAGTACCTCACATACATTAAATACATAATTATATGAAAGTTGCTTCGTTGATATTTGTTGTCATTACTAATTAATAATTATATACTATATACCCTAACTCCATATCAATATATATTTATGCAAAATGGTTAAACCTTAATACAAAAGGAATGTACTATTTTACTCTGCCAATATATATATATATATATATATATATATACCGATACCTCTCAACCAATGTGTTTTTTTGTACATGTAAATAACATTTGAATGTGATTTTATAATTGCCTAGTTTTTCTTTTTGAATTAATATTCTCATTTACAATCTGCTAATATTCCAGCATATCTTTTAATCATATCTATAGATTCATATAAACCTTGAATCCCCATTTCCTTGGTCCAGTTTGTTACTATCAAACGGAGGTCAAATAAGAAAGTAATAGAGTTGCTTAAATAATACTAAGAAAAATTAAGATAACTTATCGATCGTGTACACGTTTCTAATGTTACCTCAAGGCTTTTGACATTAGTGCCTGTCATTTGAGAGATTGCGCACATTTTCGCAAGTATCTTCAAAACTTTTTCATCGCCTTCGGTCGGAATTTTAAATATATTTCTGATTATAACTTTAAATTCAATTAACATAATAAGGCAAAAGAACGGCTGTTAGGCCAGCTAGTTTAAAATTAAAGGGACTAAATGCCCAGTGTGGCAATTATGAGCAGAATCCCTCTTTCTTGAGGAGGCCTATGTCCCGCAGTGGACTTTTTACGGCTTTTATGATAAATAATTATATGTATTTCCATTTATAAAAATCAAAATGCTGTTATATATACTACAAATAACGAAAAATCCTGCAAATAAAAACACGAATTTGTAAGGTAAGCTCTGTGTTCGAGCCTAACGAGCGACGTGAATTGAACTTTTCTGTTAAAAAAAAAAGAAACAGCATACAATATATTGAATGTACAGATTATTATGTAATTTTGCCGACAGGTACCGGCAGAGTAGAATATATCAGAACTGACAGATATCTTCGGGATTTATCAGCAAGTTTTAATAGCCCTTCAATGTAATAAATAATTTTTTTTAATAACTATATTATTATATTTACTGATGCTGCTTTTCTAACTTTATAACCCTATTTCTGATGTACGTTATTTTATGTACATATATATATCATATGCATTTATTGCGTTTATTTATACAAATATGTATGCCACGTTTATTTATTTTGTATATATATTGCCTGCACCACTATATATATATTTCCGTTTTGTGTAATGATTGACTGGGAGATAATGCCATCTGGCATTAAGTCCGCCATTTGTACATTTTGTAACATTTTGTGCAATAAGGTTAAATAAATAAATAAATGATTAATAGAAAGTCTTATGCAAAAAGATTTTAGAAATATATATTTTTTTATAAATAATGAGACTCCTCATAAAAGCCAGTATCGTTTAAAATAATAGACGTAAATCGACGAGGCGTTTACCGAATCGTACGTTTGAGATCTTACTTTCGTTTCTCGGGAAAAAAAATAATTTAAGTGATTTCTCTCCGTTATTAAGGTTTGACAAATTGCTGGGTACACCTTATAAGAAAATTATTGTTTCTCAGAATGAGGGTCCGGATAAATTTATCGCAGTTGTAAGAGAAACGGGTATTATAAATATATTTTTTTTACCGCTGTCTAATAAATCCTTTAAGTAAACCAATTAATTTATCTTCTGTATCTATTCACTTCGTAAGTTATTTTCGTGTTTATATTTTTATCTATTGAATCGAAATTTTTTCTGGACTTCACTTTACATATTGCAGGATATTACCAGGAATTAAAAAGTAATGAACTCTTCCCAAGTATTCTTACACAGTGTAGTTTAAATGTACATGGTGGGCATTGGCAACAGCTTCCCCGTTGCGAAGATACGAACTGCGTTTCTTACCACGATTGCTTTTTGCGGTGCAATTATGGGCACAAAATTTCCTTTCTTGTGGAGGCCTTTGTCCAACAGTGGATGTCCAATGGCTAATATAATAATAATAATGAGTTAGCCACTAAAGATATATTGTCGTTTGAGTAAGTACCCATACTTACCCACTTCTAATATCAAAACAGTGGCAATGCAAGTGGCATTGCAGTATCGCAGTTTGAATGAATATGCAATGAAATTAAATAAATATTATATTCCTGCAACACCTCATACATTGACTTTACACGGTGATAAATCGCTGAAAACACTTGTGTCACACACATCAGACAACAGAGCAATCACAAATATAATACTTTAGTACATTTATTGAACTACCAGACACAGAACAAACACAAATATCACCATATAATTATTTGTCCATGGTGGGGATCGAACCTGCGATCGAGGCCATGAAGTGTGAATTGATTATTATTAAATTTTTTATACAAAAAGTTTTATTTGACGGGTCCGATGGCGCAGATGGTAATGATCCTATCTTGTACGCCAAGGGTCGTGGGTTTGACTTCCACCCAAAGCAAATATTTATATGATGATATATGTCCTTGTTCTGAGTCTAGGTGTTAAATATATGTAATATATTTTTGTTCACTCTGTTGACTGGCATCCGTAACACAAGTGCTTTAAGCGACTTACCACGGAATAAGGTCAATATCAATGAGAAATGGAAAAGAAAAATAAAATTTGATAACGAAGAGAATGGTAGCAGTCATTCTGGTGAAACATCAAATTAATGGTGATTTGTAATTGCACTCATAGATAATGCGGGTCAAGCCTTCGTTCTGCTTTTATACAAAAAATATTTTCATAAATTGATCACAAAGATTCTATATAAAAGGAAGAGCTTTGAAGTAAAGTCCCAATTTTGGAACCAAAAATCCCTAAAAATAACAAAAGAATATTAAAGACAATATACACTTTATATTTAAAAGCGCTTATTAAGGGTCTACGAAACAAAGCCTGCAAGAAGCCTTCAAAGACGACGGTAAAAAATTCTAACAGGGCCGTAGCTGGGAAGCATTATATAGATAATTTCCTCAAGTTTATAATCTATACATATTAATACAATTGGGGTATCTATTTGTAATATTAAAATAACTACTTTCAACTACATGCATAAGAATGTATATACGGTACACATACCAAAATATTTTTATTTACAATTTTTTCTGTCTGTCTGTCTGTTTGTTCCGGCTTATCTCTGGATTAACTTGACCGATTAGGATGAAATTTAATGAGTAATTTAATCAATATTTTATTACGCTACAACGGAAAAGAGTGGAGCATTAATCAAAAATGTTGCAGAAACATGCAAAAAAATTACGCTCGTTGCAAGCGCTTCGTGGAAGTTTTTAGTTTGTAAAAAAAAATGTTGCCCACAGTTACCATTCTATCAGGTCAAAGTCGTGGGTACAGCTAGTCTTAAAAAAAGAGAAAATGGGTAAACAAGGGGTCATGCCGCATGCCCGTTATTATTTTCTTTTTTTTTATTTATTAAACCACGTCGATAAACCAGAATAAAGTTCGCGTGATAGCAGGCGTCACTCGTTATGTCCCAATGATATCACTATCGCGTTGCCAACCTATATAGACGAGAGTACTTAAGCAGAAGTGTTTTGTATGAAGTCTTCCGCATTTCTACCTCATGGAAGTCAGTTCGCTTGCTGTGGGAATGTTCTTATACAATTCATCATCATTATAACAGTAGACAAACGTACACTGCTAGACATAGACATAGACCTCCTGGAAAAGAGGGAATGTTGCCGATAATTATTACTCTAGGCTGGCGTGATGAAATCGCAGAACATACTTGCTTATAAATCTAAGTCCAATCATGATAAATCTATAAAAAAGAAATCTGCTAATTTTATTACTCCTTTCATTTAGTCAATTACTTTTACATGCAAAAATTAACTAGCATTACTAATACGCCCCTGATTTTGAAGGAAACTCGATCTTTCTCGATTCGGAACACTTTTCACACACACATAGAATTTAATTATTAATAAATTCTGCTCCTACCTGTTATTTAGTTTGTTTCGCAGATAGTGGTGCTTGCCAGAACTATTTTTCTTATAAAAGCTAAATGAAGCTTAAAATCATCTTCGTAATCATGTCTACACAAACCATTGGAAAGTTCACTGCTGGTTGTAGGCAACTCCAAGAATGGGGGGATTTTACCCATAACTGCCACGCTGAGCAAGCGTGTTGGCAATCGCAGCTTTTGCGATGGGAATGCTGCCGCCTTGTGCGTTCGGGCTACTGTCTCTGATGCTTGTACCACCATTTGCCGTTTCTGGTACCTTAGTCGCTTCTTACGACACCTGGTACAGAGGGTTTTACAATTCTACTCTGCCAGTATCTCACGGCTTTACCAAGCATAGCTTTTTAAGACTAACAGCGCCTCGCGGTTTCACCTGCCGTTAAGTTGAAAAACTTTCATACTAACTTTGCACCCTCTTTTACCAGCTTAAAGGACGTTTTTTAAAAAAAAAATATTTAACACCAATTTCATGACTTTCAATAAATAACTTTTATACTGAATTTCCTTCGGATAACTTCAAAACCAGCAAAGTTTTATACTAACTTTGCGCGTCCGCTCTATCCCTTAAAGGGGTGAATTTTTCAAAGTCTTTTCTTAGTGCTCTCCTACATTAGTAACGCTTGTGCAAAATTTTAAGTTTCTAACCTTTATAGTTTAAGTCCTGCGTTGACATGTCAGTCAATCAGGTCAGTCATCTTCTCCTTATATAGTCTCTCAAAGCGTTAATTTTTCATTCGTTTTACCACATTTTTGCTCGATGTATCGCTTTAATTAGTAGTAGCGTAATGTTATGTAGCCTAAATTACACCTTTTTATAGCAGCAATTTGCAAGTGAAAGTCTCATTATAATCGGTCCAGCCATTTCAGAGTTTACCTCAAACAAACCGACAAAATTTTTACAAAATGCTATTTTACATTTATTTAAAAGCAGTCAATTTAGTATTACAAACTGAATCTCCAATTGTATTTATTAGTTCTGACTGGTCAGACAATATCTATCTTAGATATGAATATATAATTGGTCTAACTAATTTAACTGTTGTACCTGTTTCAATGATATTTTCAACCCGTTTTAATGACGTGACACCAACGAATGCACCATCAGGCCCGATCGAAATGTGTTTGTCGAAGAGATTTCAAGTGAATTGCAGCAATATGCAGCAATGAAGTCATAAGCTTCTTGCTTAGGGGAAAATCACGGAATGTATTGAACAGTGTTATCAAAGTTAAATTCGATTTTTATGATTTTCCAATGCAAATTATTTCAATATCCAAGCTCCGTAAAATTAAGCGAACTACATTTTAAATTTCTATGTTACCAAGTATCAGTTGAGAGCTTGATTCTTGAGGTAATTCATTTTATCAACCATAGAAAGTTCACTCTTGGACATTGGCTTTCCAAAGAGAGGGGGAAAAGTCGCGAAGTTGTGTTGTAACAATCGCTGGACACAACTTCGCGACGAGGATGCTTCTGCCCATCCCTGCCCTGTAGTATTTAAGTTATGTTGCTTCGGATGGATATACCACCATCTGTCGGTTTCAGTACTCTAGTCGTTCTGGCGATACCTAGTACAGAGGGAGGTACTATTCTACTCCGCCGGTACCCCAGGGAGTATCAGTTGAGAGCTTGGTTCTCGAGGTAATTGGTTTGTACATTTAGTTTAAATAAAATATTTCATTTTGTAAAATCCGACTACAAAAAAAGGTCAATCGCCAATTCATCTCTACTGAATTGGCGGAATTTGAACGTGGCATTCGAAAGCTCTCCAAGAAAGGAGGTTATTGCCCACAATTGACAATCGTAGAGCACAGCTGTCTCAACGAGGACGCTGCTGCCGATTTCTGCAATATGCATTAGAGCTGCACTGTTTTGGAGGGGTACATCGCTCTCGGTTCTGGTACCTTAGTCCTCTCTTACGACACCTGGTGCAATGGGAGGTACTATTCTACTCTGCTGGTACCTCACGGCACCCAATACGATTCTCTTGATGGTAAACGTGACCGCAGCTTAATCACGCTAGTGTCATTACAAGGATATTACTAGCGTGTCGCCAACTCTGTGAACTGAAGATTCACAATGCAATGCGAACATTGTTATTTAACGGTAAACATAGGCGAAGGTGAGGTGCCAATGCAAATGACCTTCGTAAGTAGGTCTAGCGATAGAGTTACCAGTGAAGACATAGAGCACTGAAACGTGGTCTAATATCTTTACGTTTTATCAGCAAAATCAAAAGAGGTCGACAGACTTTGGAGCGTGATTGGAAACAGGTATCCGTTTAGTCTAGATAAATAAAACATTATATTTTAGTTATTAAATTAATACTAAATAAAACAAATGCATATAAAAGCAAACGCAAACTGAACATTAATGTTATTAAAATTGTTATCCCGTTTGGAAATTCATTAATCTATTTAGTTTATATCGAGCCTAATTCAAGCAAGTAAATATGATAAAAGATCTTAAAGAAGCCGATAAATATAGAGCGCGACATATATATAGCGCCGTGAGGTACCGGCCACGTGGAGTAAAATAGTATCTCCCTCTATGCTAGGTGTCGTAAAAGGCGACTGAGGTACCAAATCCATGTAAAAAAATGGCGGTACATCCATTTGGAGCAGTGTAGCTCAAATGCACAAGGCTGGGATGGGCAGCAGCATCCCTGTCGCAAAAACTGCGCTTCGCAATTGCCAACCCTGCCCAGTGGGGCAATTATAGGCAAAAATCTTCCTCTCATAAGAAGGCCTATGATATGATGATAATACATAAAGTACATAATTTTACATACCATATCAATCCCATAGAATTAACAGACTAGAAATAGTTAACCAAACACCAATAATAGTCAGAATTTTTGCCAATCTAATGCTAATGTCAGTATTTTCTCCTATAATCCGTATCAGTTCGTCAGCCATGACATGCGTAAGAGGGAATTCCATTAGATGGAAAAATGATCAACTATATAATTATACTTCCTTTGGGAAATTAACATTAAACATAAACGGTTTAAATGGTGCTCGATTCCAGCGGGATCCTAAATTTGTTTTGTGACTATCTATAATAATTAAACATACGATTTACATGACTGTAATGCCATCGCAGTCTATAGGCTACATACTACAAGCACCTATATCACCTATAGATGCTAGATTTATCACAAGGATATCACTGGCGTATTGCCTAAATTGTAACATGAAGATATTAAGTCACATTACCCAGTAATTTAACAGCCTTCAAACTGAAACAACAATGCGAACACTGCAATTTCTCAGTAGAAATAGATGCAATGCAAACAACCTTTGTATGAGGTCTACATTTAGTAAATTTATCAGGTTCCAATCATTAGTTTATCGTGAAAGGCCTATTTACGTTACGTTTCCTAGTAAATCGTCTCTTTCCAGGACCTCAAGGGTGCAATCATTTCTCTATATTATGTGACCTGCCCTCTGCAACTTCAACAATTCTACAATGTTAAGTTCCTGTGGGATCATCTAACAGATGATTGAATTGTTCCCCAATTTTAGATCCAATTTAAAAGAAGGTCACATGCCGCGGTCAGAAGTTAGTGGTCTTGTAAAACTGCCAGAAACAAGCCTTCATTATACTAAGTGCTATTATTAGATTAATGCTAGTAAAGTCACCTATTTGTCCAAATTAAACATAATCAAATTACTCCTGACAAAACGTTGGAATAGAAACAAATGAGGAAAAAACACTGGTTTTAAAGCATGCCCCGTTATTAAAGTGAAATGAATGGTTTCCCTCCGTGGAATGTGTGAAGGGGTTTAAATATGGGATTCCGTATATTCACGTTACTTTTTTTTTAACCCGGCCTATTTTATAAATAGGGGAACATTTAAAACTTCTTTTTTGTACTGTTGTAAGACGCACCTCATTTATTTTTACTTCTTATGTATCTATTTTACGGAATCAATAGAGGTAAATTGTATGCCTTTCAAAACATCTTCATCACCATTTCAGTCATAAGACGTCCACTGCTGGACATAGGCCTCCCCAAGTAATCTCCAACAGGATCGGTTGTATGTGGCCTATGTTCAACGTGATAAATCAGTTTTAGTCAGATCGTCTCTAGATCTTGCGAGTGGACGCCTTACGCTGCGCTTGCCGGTACGTAGTCTCCATTCCAGAACCTTATGACTCCATCGGCCATTGGTTCTGCGCATTAAATGCCCTGCCCACTGTCAACTGCCCACTCCAAACTGCCTTCAACTAACTTATCCACCGGGCAATGTCGGTAACTTTGGTTCTGTTACGAATCTCCTCATTCTTGATTCGATCACGCAAAGAAACTCCGAGCATTGCCCTCTTCATAGCTCGTTGAGCTACTTTCAGTTGGCCAATAAGGCCAATAGTAAGAGACCACGTTTCGCTGCCATAGTCATCGCTGGTAACACACATTGGTCGAAAACTTTCGACTTGAGGCACTGAGGTATGTCGGACGAGGAGATGTTTCGTAGTTTTTCGAACGCTGCCGAGCCGAGTTGAATTCGACAATTGACCTCTTTCTTGGAGTTGGATTTACTTAATTGGACTATTCGTATAGGTATAAATACGAGTCAATAACTTCAAGAAACGAGTTCTTACCTTAAACTGGGGTAGGTACAACATGGGCATTACACTTTGCTTTAGGCTTCTCCGTGTTCATTTAAAGACCCACCAGAGAAACTTGATTGAGGTCCTCAAGCATCGTGCTTAAGCATCTTTATCGAAACATCTTATTGGTTACAAATTGACTACACCACCGTCACGGCCATAATGCAATATTTGTCCTATTTTACTGACTTTCAGGATCCTCAGAATTTTGGACCTATAGTATAGTAATACATTATTTTAACCGACTATTTTGAATCAAATTTGTAAATTGGAGAAATATTGCAACGCGATCCTCAATTTGTTTTTAATAAGACATTTTCAAATACGTGAACTTTACCTTCGTTTAACAAAGTTTGTTTTAATCTAAAAAGACCTGAGTTTTTTAATGTTGATTATTATTTATTATGCATATATAAAATGATAGAAAATATATAATTTTTTTTTCCTAATCTTGCAATCTTGACGGGTCCGATGGTGCAGATGATAGTGGTGATATCTTATGCGGCAGGGATCGTAGGTTCGATCCCCACCCAGGACAAATATTTATATGATGATATTTGTGTTTTTTCTGTGTATTGAAAATATGTTTTTAATATATTCGTGATTCCTCTGTTGTCCGATGTCCATAGCACAAGTGCTTTACGAAACTTATCACAGAGTCAGGTACACACTACCCAGTACTTTCACTGCCTACAGGAGAATCACAAATATATACTTAAATGCATATATTTAACACCCATACACAGAACACTCAACACGAATACACGATGCAGATCCCACAACCTTTGGCGCACATGATAGGATCCCTACCAACTTATCGGGCAGGTTAGCAACACGCTAGTGATATCCTTGTGATATTACAAGCATCTATAGACTGCGGTGACGCTCACTATCACGCGGACTGTATGCATATTTTTTGACATGGTCTAATGCTCACTATTTGAACGGATAGTATATATAGACGTATAAAACAAGCAAAAATTTAATGAGACACTTTTTTCCAGAAAGAACCCTAATAGTACTCACGGAAACTAGTAAAGTGGCAAACCATTAATACAGGCCAATGGTTATAGCAACAATTTACTATTCAATAGCAAATCTGAAGACAATGGGACACAAACAAATGAAGAAAAGCTTCTCCTTTTGGATACCTGCCAAGAGTAAGTTCATTCAAATTTGCTTTTCCTAATAAAACTAATTTTTTGACTGCTTTAAAACCTTCCACCACATTTCGGTTACTTTGAAGCGACCATTTTCAAGATTTCCTTTTCTATGTAAACTTTTTTATTCTATTATGAGATTATACTTGTTATATTTTTCAGTTTCTTTTTATCTTATAACTATTTATGTAATAATCTAACTAGTGACATTACTTTTTAACGTTTCTTTATTACATTTTTATCAGTTTATAGACTTTTTCTAGTCATAGATACGAGTTTTCTTTAAAAATGACGTAACATCACATTCATTTGTGCGAAGTTTTTATGTAAACACATAAGGATATTAAGGGATCTCAGAAAACATTATATGACTTAAGAGACATGCATGGTATGTATAAATTAGTTTATCAAAGAAAAGTCAAACATCCATAACAAAAAAGTATTTGACTCGCACTCCTTTCTGTTAAGAAAAAAGATAATTAAACTGGCTACGCATCGCCGACATGTTTACCGTGTTCTTAATTTCTCCCGATAGCATAATATCTGACGCAATTTCTTTTTCTTATTTAGTGATCACTATCCAGATAAACAAGTCTTAACGAAATAAACATCATTGCTCACAATATCACTTATTATTATTCTTAAGGACAGTTTCCGTAAGATATATACAAAACGTTCAACAAAAAAGTGTATATATCATTATTATTAGATAATTCGACGATGCATACCCCCCGCGTGAAAGTAAGCGTCACCGCAATCTATAGACGCTCGTAATATCACAAGGATATCACAGGAGGGTTTCCAACCTGGAGACTTAAAGATACAATGTAACATTACCTAATAATTTCATTACTTCTCACGGTTTAAACAGCTATTCAACATTGCAAACACATCTCTTTAGCGTTAGAAATAATAATACGTGTATATGAGATACGAATGCAGACGACCTTTCTATGAGGTTAACCTCTAGTATAAACCTATATACAATCTATCTATCTAGTATAAAAGTTTAAAATGTAGTTTTATTATGTGTAGTGTTTACTACTAGTAATAAATAATACTCAATACCCATAATACCCGTTTGGGTATGTTAGAAAGTATTATACTAATTTGTTGCTCATATTTTCAGAGAATAAAGTCCACGTTACTAAATTGAAGCCGTTTAGAAAACAAGCGACTTTTCAACGATGTTTAAGGGTAACACTTATAATAGGGCAATTGTTCTCCTTGATACCTGTCAAAGGGGTGTCAAGCAACAGCTCCGCAGATGTCAGGTTTGTTTAAAGTTCTTCGATTACATTTTTTAAATCACTCACACAATAACCTGACTTAGAGATAAGTCACCAGATCACATCAAACAACAAAATAATCACAAATATAATGTTTAAATACATATTTTCAATCAAGATAGAGTACAAACATAACTATCTATTATATATAAAAGTCAATAACATAAAACTACCATTTAGAAAAACTTTACTGGCTTTTTCTGTTTTTATACCATTTTTTCCACATTACGTGTAAAATTTTTCCTTTTAAAATACATTTTTTTAAAGTTGATCGTCAGTTTTAATAGGTTAGCTTGAAATCAAGAACAGCTTATATTATTATTATAATAAATCTAAGAATAATGTTTCATATTAAATAATAGTTCTATATTAGTTTCAACAAGTTCAAAACACTATCATCATTAGGATATTATTACGGAAATTATAAACTCCGTAGCTCTGTGCCTTTTGTATGTGTTCTGTTAACTCCGGTATTGTTCCAGATTCACTTTCAAGTCATGGAAATGCTTGTATGCCTTATTGTCATTACTCCTGCAAATATTCATGACAGTAACTTGCCTACACAAACTATTCAGTTCGGTTACTTCTCTTAATGCTACAAGTAAGTGGATGATTAAAATGCTATTTGTCGTATTATATTTCTGTATGGTCGGGTTGTTCCGTATTCACTTTATGATCTCTAAGCCTTATTTATTATTCCAAATATATCAACGAAAATATTTCTTTTTATATTGCTCACTCACCTATAAAGTATTTCTTGTGGAAGTTATTTAAAGAAACTTACTGAAAAAGTAAATAAGCACGCAAAATGCTTGTCACAGTTTTTAATCTGTACCTACAGAGCCATTTTTAATAATTACTTCATAATGCTATGAATTAGAAACACTCATGGGATTAGAGATGAATATTTTTTTAACAAAAAAATTGAAGTGAGGTACCGGCAAAATAGAATAGTATCTTCCACTGCACTAGGTGCTGTAAGACGAGACTAAAGTACCAAAAACGACAGATGGCGGTATATCTATCCGAAACAGCGTAACCATCACGAAAGCTGCGCTCTGCGATTGTCAACACTATTGTTTTTGATTCCACTGAAGATATTTTATATTATCATCATCATCATACCAGCCTTTGGAAGTCCACTGCTGGACATAGGCCTCTCCAAGTAATCTTTAATAAGGCTGGTTGTATGCGGCCTTTGTCCAGTGTGATCCTGCGGTTATAGTCAGATCGTCTGTCCATCTATGGACGCTCTACGCTGCCCTTGTGGGTAGGTAATCTCCATTTCAGAATCTAACGTCATCGGAAATCGGTTCTGCGTACCAAGTATTCTGCCCAATGCCACTTCAACTTACTATTCTGCCGGGCAATATCGGTAACTTTGATTGTGTTACGAATCATCTATTTCCCGATTCGGTCGCGCAAAGAGACTCCGAGCATTGCCATAATTAGTTGCTTATCAAAAATTAAATATAACTAATGCTTGCTGCTAGTGGAATCGATTCTAAAGCGTTTACAATGACAGTTTTCAACGATACTCGTACCTCCATTAAATCAACAAAACGAAGTCCAAGCGAAAATTGAAACTTCGATTGTTTCCAGATTCTTCGGAAACTAGAGCAATTAGTGGCGTTGTCCCCTTAATTGCTTGTTTGTTTTCGTGTTTTTCAACCTTTCACCATTAGTAATACAACAGCTGAACGATAAATTATTTCACGATGAAAGTTGTGGTTTCATCAGAAAGGCTTACGAAAATAGGTTTGAAATAAATATAAATACTCCAATTATTTTATAGATTAAAATCATAGTTATAGATAATTTTAGTATATAAGCCATACAAGAAGTAAATCTCATATAACAGTCGTTAGCATTGGTGACTCTTATCATTTTTTACCGCCAAATAGCAGTGTTCGCATTGCGATACCTAGTGCAGTGGGAGGTACTGTTATATTCCGCCGGTACCTCAATGTCCTAAAGAGTTAGATTTTTCAGTAAAACTTGATAATTTGCTTATACGCATCTGATAATTTTCAGCGCCAGTAATATTTTATGGAACAACCTGCCTCACGATGTTGATGTTCTTCAAAGTGGCCAGAGCTTGGCCCGGTCTCGTGCATCATATTTCAAAGAACGAAGATTTGGACCCAAACTTCGACGGAAAACTGGCATACAAATGCAATATCACTTGCGGCATTGTACTTCTATTGGCTCTGTGTAAGTACATAACTTAATTAACTATTAAGAACATAATGCAAAAGCAACGTGTCATGTAATAAAAATAGCACTAGGCTATGCAAGCATACCTTTCGATCAATGTGAACGATTTCGTAAAGAGATTAGATTATTTTATTTAAATTTAGAATATAAGAGCTGAGAATTTTGAATGAAATAAAAAAAATTAAATCTCTTAAAATTAAAAAAATATATATTTTTTTTAATTTTAAGAGATTTCTATTAAATATTATATGATCGATTGGGTTTCTTGCTTAAATAAAATATAGGTAACACAAAATAAACATTCTTAATCCCCCTATAAAAGAAGGTACTAAAAAGAGTTCGCACCTATCTGACGAAACGAGATCATTATAACCTTTTTTTATGGTGATCAATTCTAAAATATCACACTATATTCGAAAAATCTTATGAACATAATTTTTATTTTTATTAATTTTAATAAACGTTAAAAAAATTTACTGAATC
Source organism: Heortia vitessoides (assembly GCA_020976665.1). Classification (NCBI taxonomy): domain Eukaryota; kingdom Metazoa; phylum Arthropoda; class Insecta; order Lepidoptera; family Crambidae; genus Heortia; species Heortia vitessoides. Next base: position 19,879,969 of record JACJUM010000875.1, on the reverse strand, counting down.
CAATAATAGGCAAATGTGCCAATAATTTAATAATTATATATTTACTCTACACAGATATTTACAACGGATATGCAAAGTGGGCTAAAGTTAGTAAAAAACATAATTGCAAAAGATCGGTTTCAATGCAACCAATTTTTAATGAAATTATCAAAATCAATTTAATTTTGTAAGTCAACTAAGTTTAATTATTAGGTCATTAGTATGATCTAATTAAACTAATAGTAGAGTAGATAATAAATTATAAAATATATTTTGATTACGTATCAAGTATAGATTTTAAATATCACTAAGTTGGATAACAAACATACGACGCGTGGTGGAAAATGTCATCTTAGATATAATAAGCTTGTCACCAACTTTGTGACCTGATGATATAAAGTCACCTTACATACCATATCACTGATTCTCATCCTTAAAACTGGAACATAAATGCATTCACTGTTGTTTAACAATACAGACGATCTTCATAAAATGTTTACTTTCACTAATTTAATTCAAATAAACTTTAAAATTTATGTAGTAGATAGAAATAAAGAGAAAAAGATACTGGGGTACAGGTAGAGTAAAATAGTACCTCACCCTGTATCTGGTGTCACAAGAGGTGAATGGGGTTCGGAAAACGACAGATGGCGGTATATCCATCCGAAACCACGTAGCTCAAATTCAATAGAGCGGGAATGGACAATCGGGTAATACATAAGCCTGGTTTACTGTATTTTTTTTCTGTAGAGAGATATTTGTTTCGTAGTAGTAGATCTAGTACACGTGGAATTAAATCGGTAATACATTAAAGTAAGAATGACGAATTTACTCAATGACAATTAATTATAAAACTTGTTTAAACTGGAAAATTAATTATGGCTTATTTCTACTTCTGAAAGCCCAACCGGTAATATTTATTTAGTACATTACGAGATACTATTTTCATATTAATTTCACTGCTGGACATAGTCTTCTTCAAGAAAGAAGGATTTTTGCCCATAATATAATTGCCGCGCTGGACAAGCGTGTTGGCAATCGCAGGGCGCCACTTTCGCGACAGGGATGCCATTGCTCATACCCCCCCTGAACATTTGAGTTGCACCGTTTTGGTTGGATATACCGCCATCTGTCGGTTCTGGTACCTCAGTTGCCACTTACGACACCTTGTGCAATGGGAGGTGCTATTCTACTCTGCCAGTACCTCACGGCAAAAAGGTATCTGTACGTTACTATCTAATTACTCCCGACAACGCTTATTCCTTTTATTCAAGCATTAACTTAAACAGAACTCCTTTTCACAGCAACTTTCAAAATCGTTTGTAAAAAGTGTTTGATTATTATAATGTTGTTATTTTCAGTGGAACACATACTTTCTCTGCTCTCTGCATTCGCAGGCGCCATGGTGTGTCAAGCTAACAAAAGTTTTTATGAAGGATTCGTGACGCATTTTTACCCGTGGGTCTTTACGTTGATGCCTTACTCCGCTGTTCTAGGTGCCTTGACTCAAGTAAGATAAAACTTTATTAACATATTTGACGGACCTAATGGCGCAGATGGTAGTGACATGATCTTGTATGCCAAAGGTCATGGGTTTAATCCCTAACCAGGACAAATATTTGTGTGAAGATATTTGTAATTAAATATTATATTTGTGCATTTTCTGTTATCTAATGTCTGTAACACAAGTGCTTTAAACGATTTATCAGGGAGTTAGGTCAATGCCTATATGTTGGAGGAGTATATTATATCGCAACCTAATGAAGAACACAACAACTAAAAACTATAATTTTATGTAAACCTTTCAAGCTGTGAGGTACCGGCAAAGTACAATAGTACATCCCACTGCACCAGGTGTAGTACCGGCAGATGGCGGTATATCAACAGTGCAGCTCAAATGCACAGGGTGGGGATGGGCAGCAGCATCCTCGTCGCGAAAGCTGCGATCTACGCTTGTCGAGCGCGGCAATTATGGGCAGAGAATGTCCTTTATTAGAGAGGGCTATGTCTATGTCTAGCAGTGAACTTTACATGGCTGGTATGATGATGATGAGACCTTACAAATTCACGTAAATGATCGACAAACTATGATTTACATATTGAACATTATTGTTGGATACATCCTAAAAGAATTAGAAATTTAGTTAAAATTTTCAAAGGAATAGCGATATTTCTAGTATAATGGGAAACTTACTTGCTAATTACAATTTAACACAAATGATCGATGCCCCGGACAACCAGTGTTATAGAAGTCATTTAAACAAATAGGTCATTGACTGTCCTACTTTAATACTAGTCTGCCAGTACCAGGCGGGTTTTATAACTAAGCTTATAGAAGGTTCATTACGCTATCCACCAGGAAAGAACCTACAAGAAAAACTGACGGTGATAAGGGTTCTAATAACACGTAATGGTAGGTATTATTGGAACCCATGCCGGCGTTGACGCTAACCAACCGTTGTCCTAATAGTAGATGTTAAAGTAATTCAATTCGATCCCAAGCAGTTTTTACATTAATTTAACCTTTCAACCAGTAATAAGCTTTAGAAATAAGTTTATTTTTTACGTAATTCTTGAATTTATGGAAAGGAAAATATTTGCAATTCTACTTAGGATTTTATTAAAAATCTTACACTATAAACAAAATAGCCTAGCAATGGGCAATGCAGGCTTGTACTTATTTCTAGTATTTATATTATGTATGTCACTTTTTGTCTGAAAATCAGTTATAAATTTATCCTGAAGCGCTTTTTTCGTACTTTATTTATTGATGCAACTTCTCTAACTATATAGCCCTATTTTTGATTTACGTTATTTATATATATACTTTAATCATATGTATGTATCGTTTATCTATTTTTTATTTATATTGTCTGCACCCCTTTTTTGTTTCGTGTAATGGTTGACTGGAATATAATGTAATATGTTGTGCAATAAAGTTCAATAAATATAATAATTTTTTTAATTACTGACATGCGAGTAGTTCTGAAGGCCTGAAATCATGACCCTAGCTAGAGGTTTAGTCCACCCACATCGTTCATTACAATTGTATTAAAAGTATGTACATTAGTTCATGACAATGGTGGAAATAAATCACTACATGGTATAAAAAAAAGTTTCTTTCCGCTGTCTGTCTCTCCCTTTGAGTGCTTAGATTTTTAAAACTATGCAACGGAACTTTTAATAGATAAAGTGATTTTAAAAAAGGGTTTATATGTTTAATACATGCATAATATAGTAGAGAATCACTGATTATTTTAGAGGTTTCCCGTGTGATGTCGTAAATGCACACTTTTTTTAGTTGCACATACAATTCTCGTTCAAAGTTCTATAGTTATGTACACCTTAATCTTGTTTAATGTAATCCAATGTTGAGTATGGCAAAAAAAGCACGCAAATAGAATAAATACTAATAAGTACAAATAAATGGTGTGAGTTCAAGAGATAGATTAAAGAATAGTAATAAGAGATCGATGTGATGAAAAGATGATGTTGTGACAACATTAGAGAAAGGAATGTTATATATAAATATATAAAGCGGCAGTGAATGGAAGAGTTGGTGTAGAACGACCGAGGCGAATTTGTCTTAACCAGGTAGAAGACGTATTAAAGAAGTCAGAAGTACTAAGGATAAATAAACGTATATAAAAGGACTAATGCGAGTAAAGGAAGCAAGAGAGGTATGCCAAGATCGTAACAAGCGGAGATTCATAGTAACTGCCGAAACTCCTAAAGTCTCTTAAATTATAAAAAAGAAATAATAAATCTTTTAAATTACACAGAACCAACGCTTATTTTAAATCAGATTATAAATAACATTATTACAGTGCCAAGCGCATCGAAATTCTCTAAGAGAAGCTTGTATCAAGAGATGCTATAGCAATTTCTTTAAAGTATAGATACACAAATATAATATGTCAGTTATTTCACAGACATGATTAAATTCCCGAATGTTTCCATGAACTTAAAGTACATTTCCATTCCAGTTTATCCACTTCCAGTCGACGTTCATATGGAATTTCTCGGATTTATTCGTGATATGCATGAGCTACTACCTGACTTCGCGTCTTCAGCATATAAATGAGAAGCTACTCGCTGCTCAAGGGAAGGTACGTTCACGTTTACATATCGTCATGTCTTTTAGCTGGAACATTATGAAAGAAATTCTCTATGGCACATGTTTTTACTTACACATCATTGTATCTTTCATATTATTTTTTCTAAATAAAGTCATTAAGTTTACATTGAAATAGTTCAAATGTACAGATGATTATTGTTAAAAAGAAATGCGGGATTTGCATAGTTTTTAATGATTTAACAAACAATAAATATTGTGGTTGTCGTTTGCATTTAATTACCATATTATAATTAAATCGCGAGAATAAATAATAACAGTGGATAAATACTATTTTTTACTGTAACTACCACATGTCCATATAACTAATTAAGCATGATTATGTTAAACTCATGACAAATTAGTTTTGTAAAGATAAGGGTAGGGTTGAGTTTGAGTTTACGAAAACAACTATGTTGCCACAAGTTCCTTCGTTTCTTAAAAAAAAAACAAAAGTATGTGTCCGTTTTTGTGAACGCTAAAATGACGGTTAGGTAAGTAAAAAACTTTTATTAATACATATTAATAATCTAAAAGAACTTATTGAAGTCTTTATGTATTGTAATTTTACTCGTTTTGCTTCAGTATCTGCCAGAAATATTTTGGAAGACGACCCGGGAAGACTACTGTCGCGTCACTCAACTGGTCCGCAAGGTCGATGAGGTCATCAGTGGCATCGTATTCATATCATTTGCCAACAACCTATTCTTCATCTGCTTACAACTCTTCAACACTTTAGAGTTTGTTTTTTGATAATTACATTTTATGTAGTTAAATAAATATGCATTATTAATGTTGGAGGCAATGTGTAGTCTAAAAGTTTGGGCCTCAGTTTGTTACTTAATAGGATAAGTGTTACTAATACGATGATACGTCACTGCATATACCAGTAGATTCTTAAACCGTCCGTCCGTCCACCTTAAGTACCATACCACCTCTGAATGATCTTTAATATGTATAATATAATATTCTTCAAGACCCAAGGTACCTGACTCCAAAGTACAACAGAAGAATTACAAATATAATAAATACTAAATACATATTTGTAACACCCAAACACAGAACAACCCTAAATATCATCATATAATTATTTGTCCTGGGTCAGGATTCAACCCATGACCCTTGTTGCATAATATAGGATTATTACCATCTGCGCCATCAAGTCCGCCAATTATATGATTATAATATCAAATGCTAAATATATATATGCAATTTCTAGAAGTCAACTATTAAAACTTGCCGAAAGTTCATGTTTCATTATATCAGTTATGGAAAGTCCACTGTTGGACGTAGGCCTCCTTAAGACATTTTTTGCCCACAATTTCAGCGCTAGACAAGCGTATTGGCAATCGCATACATTTGAGCTACACTGTCTCTGACATACTTAACGCCATCTGTCAGTTCTGGTAACTTAGTCGCGTCTCACGATACCTGGTACAGAGGGAGGTACTATTCTACTCTGCCGGTACCCCTCGGCTAAGTTCATGACTATAAATCGGCAAAATCACATCACATTGCCCGGTAATTTCACTTTTTCTCTGGCTTTTTAAAACGCAACACAATTATACGAACACTGTTGTTTTGTGATAGAAATAAGTGAGAGTGACTATGCAGATTATCTTTATTTAAGGTCTTATACTAATAAAATTAGGGCAAACTCTTTATTTTCATATATTTATAATTTTATATATGTTCCAGAGATGGAATCAAAGGGAACGGACAATGCAGTAGCCGATCAAAAGTGTAACTATGTATTTTATAATCATCTTAATGTCATGACTTGGAGATGTATGTCACAAGTGTCTGTAGCTTTGAGCTCCTGAAATAATTTCCATTATAAAAGCGTAGGATAGTAAACAAAGGTTTTTTTTGTTCCTTTTTTCATTCACACCTAATAATGGTATTGGAGAGCTTTGGAATCGACACTCGAATAACCAAAAAATGAGTGCAAAAATTATAGCTCATCTTTATCAGCGCATCTTATAACGAAATAAAGAATAACTGGTGTTGATAAACGGCCTTTGAGCACCAAGTAATTGACGTTAAAGAAACGATAACAAGCGTAAACGCAACATTTTATTTTTATATTGTGTAGTCAGCAAATTAGCATACGGTCTGTTTTATAGTAAATGTGACCACCGTCTATAAACACTCGTGTCTCTACAAAGATATCACTAGCACGCAGCAGCGCAAACACTGATATTTGGTCAGATTTCTAATACTCTCTCGCTCTTAACTCCTTCTCATCACTCTAGTTTTTTGACCAACTCTTTTACAGTGACAGCTATACGACTCTGGAACGAGCTTCCGTTGAATATTAAGCAATCCCTTAACAAATTTATCCTGAAACGCTTTCTGATGTATGTTATTTTATATATATATATATATATATATATATTATATTATATCATCTGTATTTATTGCTGTTTTTATGTTTATGTATTTTTTTCTGTTTCGTATAATGGTTGACTGGGAGATACTGCCAACTGGCATTAAATCTGCCATTTGTACATTTTATAATATTTTGTGAAATAAAGTTTAATAAATAAAAAAAATAAAAATAAAGGTATCAACACAGACGACCGTTGCATGAGGTCTATCTGAACAATAGGAGTGCTAAAAAAACATTCCGCTTCTATTAAAAACCACCCAAATTACAGCTGCTATTATTTTTCAGAACACACCTTCTGGGAGGCTACGAGGCGGCGACTTACTTCCTTTTTTCTCTGGTCTACCTCATTAGTAGATCAATAGCAGTGTCGCTGATAGCGTCACAAGTCAACACAGCGTCAACTGTGCCTGCACCTGTGCTGTACGATGTGCCATCACCTGTGTATTGTATTGAGGTAATGAGCGAAAGTTTATTAAGATCTTATGTATTATATGAATAAATAAGCATACGGTCAAAATGATGGTAAATATCATTGCAGCCTACAGACGCTCGTATATCATAAGGATATCACATGTCCGATTATCTAGTCATTCATGCCGTGAGGTACCGGCAATGTAGAATAGTACCTCCCACTGCACTAGGTGTCGTAGGAGGCGACTAAGGTACCAGAACGGACAGATGGCTGTATATCCTCCCGAAACTGGGCAGTGTGTGTGACAATCGCGATAGCTGCACTCTACGATTACCAAACGCTCGTCTATCGCGGCAATTACGGGCAAAAAACCTCCTTTCTTGGAGACGCTTGTGTCCACCAGTGGATTTACAATGGCTGGTATGATGATGATCTTGTAATTTCATTGCCTCTCTTATTCTTCAAACCGGAACAAACTAATGTGAACACTGTAGTTTAGCAGTAAAAATAGGTGAGAGTCAGCTACCAATACAGACGTATGCATGAAATCCACCTCTTGTATAAAGTATTTTACGACAAAACTGAATGTGTCTTACAGGATAATATGAAAAAAATTTAATGTCCTCTTCTAAACTTTTCTGGTTTTAATTAAAATATATTTCGCGATAAAACTCTTCTTTTCATAGCTACTTTTACTTGTTTTATTTTTTTCCCTCTCGATCTCTTTAACAATAATTTGCGAGCAAAAAAGCAGTGCCGTTTGGTTTTTAACAAGTTAAACGTGACATGGATTTCCTTAAAAATTATTGCGGTTAGAGTAGTTCCTCTCTGTGTACCAGGTATCGTAAAAGGCTACTAAGGTACCGAAACCGAGTGTTGGCGGTATATCCTTCCGAAAACTACGCCTGCTCAACGCGACAATTATGGGTACAAAAATCCTTAATCTTGGGGAAGCTTATGTTCAGAAGCGGACTTTCGGAGAACTGTTATGGCACTTTCACTTAACATGGAATATCCAATAGGTTGGCAAAACAGATGGTATAGTGATCGCATTCCATAGTTCATTATGCGGTCCGTTCTGATTACAATCATACTAAGACTATCCAAGTTTTAAAGTTGTTACAAGCCGTTTGTTAAAAAAACAATTGCTTATTGCGTTTAAATGGTATATTCAGATGAATTCGGTTATTTTCTTTTCAGGTGCAGAGATTTTTGGATCAAGTGAATGGAGAAAATGTTGCACTCAGTGGTCTTCAGTTCTTCAGTGTAACTAGAAGTTTACTATTAACGGTACAATTACTTTTGTTATATACAAGTAGTGCCTACGTCTTCGTCCACGTGGAATAGTAACTTTAAGAGTTAGAGCAGCCTTTTCCGATATATGGAATATGCAACACTGAAAGATTTTTTTAAAGCGAACCAGCGGTTTCTACAATTAGCGCGTTTAAACAAACAAACAAATTCTTTAGCTTTTATAAGCAATATTTTCACCTGTCTAGTACCAAACCCTATTTATAATATCGATATTAATCATTCAATAATAATTTATACAGCAGATTACCGTTTGTAGAGTCAGTAAATATTTAAGTCATTTTAGTTACTTTGGAAATATCTATGGATTTAACTTATGAACCAATCTAAACTAATATAACGGTGGGGTGCTATCGGAGTAGACTTGTAGCTCCTCCTATAAAGTAAAAGGAGAATGAAGTACTGACCCGACAGATGGCGGCATACCCAACCCAGTTGTAGTTTTGGAATCACCACCACACATACCGCTAATATGATGATAACGATGATGAAATTAATATGAATATCCGTCTGGTTATCTGTCTGTCTGTTTATTGTGAAAGATAGGCTTGATTGACCCATTAGTGCAGAGGATAGTGATCCTGTTATATACGCCAAGGTTTGTTAGTTCCTTTTTATGAGGAAAATTACGTCTGTGTCTGAGCGTCAAGAATGAAAGAATGAATCCGGAATATCAAGTTTAGTAAGAAAATCGCGATTCTTCTATTACCTGATCCCCGTAACAGAAGTGGTTAATACAACGACTCAATTTTGTAATGTTGTTTGTTGCAGGTGGCTGGAACAATAGTGACATACGAGTTGGTAATGTTCCAGTTTACATCGACACCTACCTCGTTGACGGGATTTTCAAACGCAACCACACCAATGACACCTATCACTTTCCCGTGATCGTTGGGTTGTCATGATACAAATGTGCGGCGTGGCGGAATGCATGAATTTTGTATTTGTCCTGTGTCTGAGTGTTAAAAATATACAAGTAGTGTATTTGTGATAACTCTGAATATTTTAGATGACTTACCAATCAATCGGGTCAATATATGAAATACTATCTGTTCCCCGCGACTGCGTTCGCGTGGTTGTCGGAAACTCTATCGAGATTATTTTTTGATTGCTTTCGTTGGTTTATGTTATTGTATAATCGTGAATAAGATTTTTTTTAAATAATATGTAAAAAAATAATGTTTTTAAAATAATGGGTCAAAGTACTTCGGCATAAATTATATTTTTACTTTTGTTTAAAATAAAGCACGCTGTATTCAATCGTTCTGTAAGGAGCCGACCACGCGTCTGAGCTGCACAGCATGGTACCTCGCAAAGATACACTCGCGAGTGGTAGTGGCAAGCACGGCGGTGGGGCGAGGCCCACCTCCCCCTCACCCGCCGCCGCGCGGCCTGCTTGCATATTATAATGGTAGCAACCCTTCTTCGACAAATAATGAGTAGATCTTGAGAGATAGACATATACTGCCACGGACTTTTTTTTATTATTAAAAAGGAATAATTCTTTCATACATAGTTTTTGAATAACTTAAACCGTTTATGCAGCGCATGCGACGAAAGACCTCAAATGTGAATAATTTTCCCCGTTTTTACAACATTTCTTACTGACGCTTCGCTCCTATTGGTCTCAGCGTAATGTTATATAGTCTAAAGCCTTTCTCTATAAATGGACTATCCAACAAAAAAGAACTATTCAAATTGGACCGGTAGATCCTGAGATTAGCGCGTTTAAACAAACAAACAAACTCTTCCGCTTTATAATCTTAGTATAGCATAGATTAGTATAGATTGTAGAAATTATATTTTATATGAATAGGGTGGGAAGAGCAGCATCCCAATCGCGAAAGCTGCGCTCTGCGATTGCCAACACGCTTGCCCAACGTGGCAATTATGGGCAAAATTCCACTTTTCTTAGATAAGCCTATATCTAGCAGTAGACTTCCAACTGTTGGAAGTCCACTGCTGAACATAGGCCTCTCTTAGTGAGGTGGTTTTTTGTCCATAATTGCCGCGCTGGGCAAGCGTGTTGGCAATCACAGAGCGCAGCTTTTGCAACGGGGATGCTGCTGCCCATCCGCACCCTGTGCATTTGAGCTACACTGTTCCGGATAGATAGCGCCATCTGTCGGTTCTAGTAGCTTAATCACCTCTTACGACACCTGGTGCAGCAGGAGGTACTATTCTACACAGCCGGACATCTGGATGTAATGATGATATTAATTTGTTCTTAGGTACCATTACAGTTTTGTTGTTGCAAGTTAGCGACTTGTCTTTAAGTATATACTTGTAATGATTATTAAAATAAAATAATTTTAAGGGTTAAACTTTTTTATTTTATTTATAACAAGCGATTTCACCTGCGTTAAGTTGTTTAACACTCAAACTAACTTTCTACCCCTTTTTACCACCTTAAGATTTTCTAAAAAAATATTTTTCACATATTTTATGACCTTCAAAGAGAACTTTTATACTAAATTTTGTTCAAATAACTTCGAAAACTGCATAGTTGCATACTAACTTTAGCCCCGTATTGCCGTTTAAGGAGATCTATTTCCAAAAATTCTTTCTTAGTGATTCCCTATGTAATAATAATAATAATTCCCACAACATCTCATACATTGACCTGATTCCGTGGTAAGTCGCTTAAAGCACTTGTGTTACGAATGCCAGACAACAGAGGAATCACAAATATACTACTTAAATACATCTATTTTACACCCATACACAAAGCAAACACAAATATCATCATATAAATATTTGCTCTGGGTGGGAATCGAACCCACGACCCCTGGTGCACAAGACAGGATCACTACCATCTGCGCCATCGGGCCCGTCAATATTGCTCGTTAGATACTTTGTTAAATACGTATACGAGAATTAAGTAGTTTGTAGTTACACTTTATGTCTCTACGTTATTACTTAATTTGCAACTTTAGGATTATCATATGTATACCTATATTTTGAAGGTTGTCGGTCCGAAACCAATTCGGTTTGTTTTTACTCAATCAGGTCGTCAAACAAGCATGCAATCTGCGTGGTAGTAAGCGTCACTGCCGCTTTTAGACGTTTATATTTCACAAGGATATCACTAATGCTTTGCCAACCTTTTGACTTGAAAATATTATGTTACATTTTCCAGTAATCTCACCCTTCAAACCGGAACACAGCAATGCAAACATTGCTATTTAGTGGTAGAAAAAAAGGTAAAAGTGACTTACCAATGCAGACGAACTTTGTCGTCCATGTTTGTCTGACAACGAACACAAATTGTACTGGCACATGCCGACAAGCCAGAGACGCAATACCCAACATCGGCTGCATGCTGGCCCTACAGCTGAAACAGCTGAAAAAGTTACAACTGCAACCAAATTCTGCTGGGTGCATGAACTGTACATACCTTACTCATCAAACACATGTTTACTTTAAGTATTCTTGACAGCCTCCTACGTCTGCATACACTCAAGACTCTGGCATGTGTAAAAAGCAAAGTCATCCTGTCTTGTGCTGACAGGCAGGCGGTATATAGGGCGCGATACATCGGATCTCCGGTCACTCCAGGAGACGATCAGCAACTATCAGAGACTGCTGCCTTTCATGAAGGAAATGGGCTGGCAATATTATGGCCAACAGTGCAGAGTAATAAAAAATGGGTGCAAAGAGGTGTCGAGTTGCGGAAACCTGTTCAAGTTTTATCTATTAATGTTTGTATACTTTTATTATTTACAACCCTTGTATTATTCAGATCGATTTTGTGACGTGCGGTTGGTGTAGCGTAAATAAATAAATACCCCCTACTAAGAAGTCCTTAGCTATTATGAGTCAATCAAATTATGTTTTATATTTTGTCAACGATTATGTTTTATTAGATGTACTTAATCGTAGATGATCTATTTAAATAAAATAAATCTAAAAAAATAAATAAAATGAGTACATTTTACTGTGTGCCAATATAAGAAACACAAAAACTATTTGTGATCTAAGGTCGAAGCTCTTTTAAGTGTCTCTACTCATTTTAAATTAATGAGCTGAAATAAAAGTTAAGCACACGAGCAATAACTTAAAGAAACTTCAGCAGTTTCTTTAATTAAAGTTGAAGAGACAAGTTGCTTTCGGAAAGACATGGGATAAGAACAAAAATGAATGGTTGTGACAAAATCGATGCGAGAAAATAGCGCAGTCGGTAATAGAAAGATGAATTTACAGACAGACGGTCGTTTGATTCCGGATTCCATTGTATGATTTCTTCAATTTATTTACAAATACATAGATTTAATTTTGGGTAGACATTGGTTGTTTTAATTAATAATTTGCTAGCTAGCTTGATAGACGTTGTTTTATTTCGATTGATGTTTATCATGAAAGAATGTTGCTTTAGAAATGGAAATATCCTATTTCTCAAGTTGGAAGCAAATTATTTTTTATCCGTTCATTCCTTCAAAAATCATTCTAGACCTACAAATTGGCACTAAACTTTTATACATATAAATAATTTGTACATTACAAGATGGGATAGATAGTAGTAATATTTGAGCGCTGAGAGCCGTGGGTTCGATCCCCACCTAGGACAAACATCTTTGTCTCTGTTGTTTGATGTCTATTTCACATTTGATTTCAACGAATTATCTTAAAAAACAGGTCAATATATGAGATGTTGTTACTTGATATTATGTTTAAATTTTCAATTAATAAAGAAAGCATTAATGAAAATAAAATCACTGCTCTAATATATAGAATGAAAGTAAATGGAAGAATTGGTATAGGACGTCCGAGGCGAACTTATCTTAACCTGGTAGAAGAGCCAGGTCAGAAGTAGCTAGAATAAACGAGCGTGTATGAAAGGACTAAGGGAAGCGAGAGTTGTACGCCAAGATCGTAACAAATGGAGATCGATAATCTCTGCCTACCAGGATGGAACACAGACGTGATGTATGTATGTATGTGTATGTAAAAAGGCATATCCATGAGTTGGTTGCAATCCCGATCCTAATTAACGTACGTCTAAAATCATTTCGTTTATAATCTGACTAGATTTTATATTGTAATGTGATGGTTTATTGTGACCTGTAGCTGTAACTGTAACCCGTGAAGTACCTGTAGGCCGAGTAGAATAGAACCTCCCTATACCAGGTGTCGTAAAAGGGGACTAAGGTACTAGCTACTAACCGACAGATGGCGGTATATTCATCCAGAACAGTGCAGCTCAAATGCATAGGGCGAGGATGAGCAGCAGCATTCCCGTCGTGAAACAATTGCCCAGAGAAGAAATCATTACTGTAAGTTATTATTATAATATTGCATAATTATTTCAGTTATAAAGCGTTTACTGCTGCGAATATTTATATAACACATGGAGCAATAAATCACGAGACTAACAATGAAAAGATTTTTTTTTGCATCGGCTCGTTGCTTTTTCTGTTCCATCGAAAGCAATCGCAGCACCCACTTGGAAAAACCTTTTTCATGCTCCATTTTTCATAAAGGATAGTAAATACACTTCCATGTGATATCTGTGTCATTTCAGTAATCTCACGGAGCTTCACTTTCATTTTAAGTTTTGTCAGTTCACTCACATTTTCCGGTGTAACGGCTTCTACTGGTCTACCTGAGCGTTGGGCGTCATTTGTGTCGGTACGACCACGTTTAAACTCGGCATACCACCGACAAATCGTTGCTTTTGATGTACAAGAGTCCGGGTAACATTTTTTAATCCATTCGCTTGCACGGTGTTTTACCCATTAAAAAACAATGTTTTATCAGAACACGAAACTCGGTCTTTTCCATTTTTTAAACAAACTACAAAACGACTTTATTCCAACCTCGATAACTTAGATGTTTCTGGTCCGATCGACTTAAAATTTTGACACGTTCCAAGCAAAGGTTCGTACTCTAGGTTAGTTATCTCTGGGTTAGTCTCGGGACTTATTGATGACCATAAGCTGCGACAGCTTAGAGATAAGTAGCAGCTTTCCCGTTCCAAAACTACGCTCTGTAATTGGTACGATGCCTGCCCAGCGCGTCAATAAAGGGTAATAATGCCCTCTCTTGGGGAAGCCAGTGTCTATAAGATTGATAGGAATAAAAAGTAAAAATTCTTACCCAACGATAAAAAGAATAAAGTCTTAAAAAGCTTGGAACAAAATCATGAGACATTAGGTAAGATGCCCAACTTAATAGAACAGTTCAATTTTAAGATACACTATCGTATCTCTCGTAAACCAATCGAACCAATTTTACGTCCGCTTCACAGAACTATTTCTGCAAATTTTTCGTAGCTAAGAATTGGCGAACTTTGAAATGTAAATAATGGATACGTGGATGTTGTTTGAGTACATCTAAGTCTATTGCTAAGTTCTGCATACTTGGATTTATAATTAATAAATTCCACTACATCTGATATATTGACCTGACTCCGTAGTAAGTCTCTTAAATTACTCTTACGGACGCCAGACAACAGAGGATTCACAAATATACTACATAAATATATATTTAAACACTAAGGCACAAAACAAACACAAATATCATAAAATAAATATTTGCCCATGGAAGGAATCGAACCCACAACCCTTGGCACACAAGATAGGATCACTACCATCTGCACCATGAGGCCCGCCTCTTTTACTTTAACTTCGGTTTTAGGAGCAAAATTTCTTTTGTGCATGAGATGTATTTTATATTAAGTACACAAATATAACATTAATGAAACAATTGTTGGTATACTAAATTTTTTTATGAATAATGATAACTGAGAAATGTAACTAAGGCTCTAGTAGAGCTCGAATGCATAGGGCGGGGATGGGCAGCAGCATATTTGTTTCAAAAGATGCGCTTTCCAATTCTAAAACGCATGCCCAGCAATTGCTGCGCTCATCGATTGCCAACACACTTGTCCAGCGTGGCAATTAATGGCAAAATTCCCCCTTTCTTGGAGAAACCAATGTCCTAAAATGGCAAAAAAATACTGAACCGAATAAAAAAAATCCTACGTTAATAATAAGTTTTATTATCAGCAAGTAACCTAGTTATATTTTAAATACCGTATTTCTCAGGAACAGGAGTTATGCGAGTGAAACCGTTGGTCGCGGTAGCAGACATTTTTTTATTTATTATAAATATCCGTAGCCATGGTTACGCTCTACAAGACGTAGTAGATATTAACTCCCAAGTTTCTTCGCCAAGAGTTGGAATGCTTTGTGTTGGAGGTTCCGAATGTTTTATCTAGTCATTTATATTCTGTTTAACTGTTTTTCTCCGGCAACATTTTTTGCTAGAGCAAATTCTTTCGCTCCAAGAAGTCGTAGTTGACTTTATCTGAAGTGGTAAAACTTCACCTAAGCTCCTTTCTGTTTCTGAAAGTTATTGAATTTCAGTTGTGAGAAAAATTTACAAGAATATAATACTTTAAGAGATACCGGGTAACAAATCGTTTCCGACTTGTCTCAAACTTTGTATATAAGAGAATTTTCTTCTAGGGTATACTTGGTTTTTATTTTGTCTCTATATTTCTTTACCGTAGGATTCTGTGATCAGATAATTGTGTGAAACCCCCACCCTTTGCATTTGAGCTACACTGTCTCGGATGGATATACCGCCATTCGTCGACTTTGGCACCTAATTCGCCTTCCACGACACCTGGCACAGAGGGAGATACTATTCTACTCTGCTAGTACCACAAATAGATACCAGAAATGACAGATGGCGGTATATTCACCCAAAACAGTGTAGCTCGAACTCACAGGTGCGAAAGTTTCGCACGGCGATTGCCAACAAATTTACCCAATGCGGCAATTGTAGGCAAATTCCTCTTTACATTTTCCCATGTTCAACAGTGGATTTCGAAGAGCTGATATGAAGATTTGACTTCAGATAAGAACTGTGAGCCGTAACAAGCAGTCAGGATTTTTTTTTTTTCATCTTTTTAATTTATGTACCGTTTTTTTATGCTGAACATGCATTTGGAATTACATGCAGACACTTCAATTCTACTTATACGTATATATTATACTGAAATTAATAATATGATTATTTAGACTATTAAATACCTTCACATGTGACTACTTTCCTCAAACCAGGTGTCATAAAAGGTGACTGAGGTACCGGAACCGATAGATGGCGGTATAAATATTAGACGGGCCCGATGGCGCAGATGGTAGTGAGTCTTCGTGGGTCGTTTGTCCGATCCCCATGGAAGGCGAATATCTATATGATGATATTTATGTTTTTTCTGTGTCTGGGTGTGAAGTATATGCACTTAAGAAGTATATTTGTAATTTCTCTGATGTATGATGACCGTAACACAAGTGCTTTAAGCGACTCATAACGGAATCAGGTGCGAGATATTGTAGGAACTTATTATTATTATCGATCCAAAACGGCGCAACTTATTAATAATAATATACTCTTTATTGCACACCAATGAAAACAACACAAGAACATCACAAAAACATGGAATGGTAGGATACAAGAGGCGGCCTTATCGCTAAATGCAAATTCTTACAGGCAACCTTTGGATAAAAATAATGTTAAAGCTGGTGGAATTTTGAGGTGCAATAAGACAATAAATTATTTTATTTATTCAATTATAACTGAAAACAATAGACAAAGGAATGTTGAGATGGTTTGAACATGTAGAAAAAATTGGATGAAAGTAGAATGATTGCACAAATATATAGAGCGGAATAGAATGGAAGAGTTGGTGCAGGATGGTCTAGGTGAACATATCTTAACCGGGTAGAAAGGTATTAAAGAAGGGCCAGGTCAGAAGTATCAAAAATAAACGAGCATATATAAAAACTAATACGAGTAAGGGAATCAAGAGAGGTATGTATGCCAAGATCCTAGTCCCTGACTACTCCGATGGGACACATGCGTAATGTGTATATGTATGTATACAATATAATCTGAACTTGTTTTATGCAGCAGATTTTGTTTTACCTATCTAACATTTAAGATAAAATTGTAAACGAAACCGTTTTAAAGATAAATACGAGTATTATAATTTTTTTCACTCTCATATATGGATAAAGTAACGGTTTTCAAATAGTTAAGTATAATGTCCACAGTAACACCTCGTATTTAGGAAAACCTGAACAGATCTAATTCCGTCGCTTAGAACGAAATGGAAGCCATCCAGTTTTGATCGAATTCCGCCGAATTTTCTCACTTGAATCTGCTGAATTACCGAAGATTCCTTGCTTAATCCCTTCTAAGAGGTTTTTATTGAACCTATAAAAAGGAAATTGGAATTACGAGCGTACAGCCTGTTTGAAAGCTCGCAAAATAGGCTGTAAGTAATATTAGGGTTGGTTTACGAAGTGTTTCAGTCGTTTTTTTGTTTTATCTATGTTTTAAATAATAATAATATATAATAATAATAATAATAATAAATTCCCACAACATCTCATACATTGACCTGACTCCGTGGTAAGTCGCTTAAAGCACTTGTGTTACGGACGCCAGTAAGAGGAATCACAAATATACTACTTAAATACATATATTTTACATCCATACACAGAACAAACACAAATATCATCATATAAATATTTGCTCTGGGTGGGAATCGAACCCACGACCCCTGGTGCACAAGACAGGATCACTACCATCTGCGCCATCGGGCCCGTCATTTATTTTATATTCTACATTAATTTTAACTATTCAAACGCTGAAGGTGTGTTTACTTTGATAAAGGTATTGTATTATACTATAGAATTTAAAAAGCAGTGAGTATCAGGAATTGAACTAAAACATACAAACCTTACTCTCGTACCTATTGGTACCTATTTTTTACCGACAAACAGCCGTGTTCGCGTATAGTATATTCAAGTCACAAAAATGGCAATGCGCTGGTGATATCCTTATACGGACATCCTGCCTACGATGTCGCGGACCATATAATTGTTAGATAACTTAGTAATATATATATAATAAAATATATATAAATAAATATATATATTTATTCGATTAAAAGTGAACGGTTGAATATAGGCCTACCCAGACCTAGCAGCCTAACGATAGACTTTCTTACTTGGGGAATTAAGGATGATGTTTACCCATAATTACCGGACTCGTCAGGCGTGGGCAGTTTCATAGTGTAGCTTCTTAGGGGGTACTGGTGTCCTAATAAAGAGAGGTAAATACTAAAAATATCATAAGTTCACGGACGAAGTCACTGATTAATAAAACAAACTGAAAGTAATTATGTTCTAGAAATGTAGCCACAGAACATAAGAGGTGACAACTAACAAAAGCTAAGTAATGAAACTCCAAAAACGGTTGACAAATCTGAATTCATAAAGAGGGGGACCAAATTAAATCTGTCATAATGAAGATAAATCAAAATCATCCGTTGGAATTGTTGGAGTCGGACAAACCGGGATGGGAATGATGTATTCTAATAGAACTTTCATAAATATTAAAATTTGCTTTTCTAACATTATGCAAATGCGTTTTATTGGAAACACAAGGGATGGAATCACGGATAACAAGAAATATTATAATTTTCATAGTTTGTATCTCTCTGTCTCTAAATTATCATAGTAGCTGCGAACCATTGCTAGAAACAAGTCTTTCCAAAAATGGGGGAATTGATTCATATGTGCGCTGCGTGGTGGTATTCGCAGGGTTGACTACGGGAAATCCGCTTTCGGATGGACAACACTTTCCTGCCAACCCACTGTTTCCTGTTTCATTCCGAGAGTTAGAGGTATATTTTCAGAAAGATATACCGCCAGGTATCAATTCCTGTCGCCTTTCATAAAAATTAATACAGGGTAGGTACTTACTATTCTACTCTGCCTGTATCTCACGAAGAGTGTCAATTAAGTCATTGAAATCAAATCTAAACTTATCTGTAATCTAACGAGCCCGATAGCGTACAACCATGGATGATCCTATCCTTTATGCCGAAGGTTGTGGGTTAGATCCCCATCTTGGACATAAGATTTTTTCCGAGTCTAGGTGTTATTTCTGTAAATTATATTTGTAATTAATCTGTTATCTCATATTCGTTACACACTTTATACTACTTATCTTAAAGTCAGGTTAACGTGAAAGATTTCGTGTGAATCTTAAGAAAAAATAAGATGCGAATGAGCAGCATTCTCTAGGTAACTTCAATATTGTGTATATATATATATAGAATATAATAACACGTACACGTACCTGCTGCTAAAATTTACGTTTGTATGTTTTTTTTAAAATAATAAACAAATATTGGGTTGAAACCTCTTATCACTTAGAGGTTTGATAAATAGATAGTAGTCAATTCATAGACTTACTAAATATACATAAAAAAATTCATTAGAATCGGTCGAGCCGTTACGGAGGAGTATTATAACTAACAATGAGACACGAGAATTTTATTTATTAAATAACAAAACACGAAGGTAAAACAACTTCACGTATGTCCCACCCATAAAACATTTAAAGCAAAGGCGGGAAGAATCCTTCTCAGTATCAAGATATTTAAATGTTAATTGAATAAAATTAGTCAGAATAAATGAAATTGTTCCTTCAACGGCGCGAGGTTGGGGAGGAAAAGTTTTTATTTGTTTCGAAATCTCGCGACTCTTGAATTTCAAGGTGGGGAACTATTTTGCCTATAAATTGATATTTGCGATTCAAATTCCAGTTGAGATATGCTAACCAGTTTGGACCCGTTCTGACTTGTCCCGACAACGTGCTGTTACAATTATTTATGAGAATCAGTCACAAGAAATTATTTTAGACTTGTTCCGGTCCGTTGAAGAATTAATTTTGAATGCAACTATTGCACTAGTTTATTGTTATTTTTTTTTTATTTTTATTTATTTAACTTTATTGCACAAAATGTTACAAAATGTACAAATGGCGGACTTAATGCCAGATGGCATTATCTCCCAGTCAACCATTACACAAAACTGAAAAATATATATATATAGTGGTGCAGGCAATATATATACAAAATAAATAAACGTGGCATACATATTTGTATAAATAAACGCAATAAATGCATATGATATAAATAAATATATATATATATGTGTGTATATATATACAAAAAATAACGTACATCAGAAATAGGGTTATAAAGATAGAGAAGCAGCATCATCAGTAAATAAAGTACGGAGACAGCGTTATTGTAACAGATTTTTACCTAAAAGATAGTCTGTTTTTTTAAATGAAATAAGAATGAGTTATATTCGCTTAATTTAAGACACGGGTTTGAGTCTGAAGCCTGAGACAAATATTAATTTCTCTAGTAAATATTTTTAGGTAACGGCATAGTAGAATAGGGGGAGGCCCCTATGCCGGGTGAAAGACAATTAAGATACCAAAAATGACATATGGCCGTATATCCACCTGAAACAGTGCAGTTCAAATGCACTGGGCGGGTATGAGCAGCAGCATCTCAATCGCCTGGGCTCTGCAATTGCTAACAAGCTTACTCAAAGAGCGGCAGTAATAGGCAAAATTCTCGCTTTCTTGGGGAGACTTTCTAGCAGTTGACTTTCAAAGGCGGGTACGATAAAATATAACCTTTAAATATGTAAATGTCACGAGTGAATGTTTATTCATATGGTAAATGCGGAGTAGGATAGTACCTCTCTCTGAACCAGGTGTCGTAAGAGGTTATTAAGGTACCAAAACTGATATGAAACAGCGTATCTTAAATACTAGAGGGTGCGGATAGGCAGCAGCACCCTCGTAGCAAAGTTGCGCTCTACGATTGCCACTACACCCAGCGTAGCAACTATGGGTGAAATTCCCGCTTTCTCGGGGAGGCCTGTGTGCAGTGGACTTTCTATAGCTAATATGATGACGTAACTGTCATCAATGCAATACCTGTATAAACCCTTATACTCAAAGATCAACTGAACAGCATTTCGTTACAATATTCTACAGTATTAGACCCTTTTAAGTCATTATGTATGCATGGATAAGCCCAAATAGGAGTCATAAAAATTTTGTTAAGGATCCTGGAACGGCAGAAAAAATGTTGAATTGTAGGGTGATAAGAATTAAGTAAGAGGCCGAATATTTTCTTTACTTAATGCGGTAATTACTGAAGGAAGGTTTGGTATTAGACAACTGAAGCGAACATATCTTAAACAGGTAGAAGACGTATTAAAGAAGGACAGATCAGAAGTACCAAAAATAAATGAACGTGTGTGAAAGGACTAATGCGAGTATGAGAAAGCAAGAGAAGTATGCCAAGATCATAGCCAATGAAGATCCATTGTCTTTGCCTACCCCGATGGGACGCAGGCGTGATGTATTTATGTATGTATGTAAATAAAATAGTTGGGCTAATTTGTTATGTTATTAAATATATAGTAATGTCAATGAGATAAATTGTTTAATATAATAAAAACGCAGATGATAGAACAACATTAAAATGATGAATACATGTGTCCGTAACACAATTGATTTAAATGACTCCAAGAGTCGGGTCGATGAATGAGATGATGAGTGATTTTTTAAATAAATAAAAAAACCAACACAAAGGGATCAACAAGATAATTGGACAGGACAAACCTGTATAAAGTTAAGGAGGCCGCTTATTGTTAATAATCATTAAATAATAATAATAATAAGCAATTCGTTACACCTGCCGCATTGTCCTTAAGTTCTTACAAGATGATACTCCTTCCCCTTATCATAATCCTGAAGTTCACTTAGCCTAAGTCTGTAAATTTTAGTTATATACCGAAACAGCCTCAATATTCGGATAAATTTAAATCCCGAATAATAATAATAATACTCTTTATTATACAGAAAAAAATACATAATGAGAAAGAATAAAAGTGAAAAGTATATAATATATTAGATCGCTCAGGTCGATCTCTTCCAGGCAGCCTTTGGACGGATATATAAGAAGAAAATATGATAGGGCAGTTAGATGTGTACTACTAATTTATTTATAAGATGAAAATAAAGTAAATCATATAATAATACTAAACATATCTATATAACAAAAAACATACATACCCATATATAAAAATAACATATTTTTTTACAAAACCACATATAAATTAGTAGTATAAAACAAAGTAGATTTCCCTTTGCATGCTTAGATCCTTTAAAAATATAGAATGGATTTTAAGGCTTTCTTTTATAGAAATAGGAATGCAAGAGAATGGTTCGAAAGAAACACTAATCATTTTACGTTTCTAATGAGTGGGTGTAAAGAAACACATATTTTTGCGATTACAACGCAGCAAAACAAAGTTTAACATACAATCTATATATTTTCTGGGAGGTAATGCCATCTAGCATTAAGTCCGCCATTTGTATATTTTGTAACATTTTATGCAATAACGTTAAATAAATAAATAATCTTAAAACAGCACTTGTTTTGAGTTCTCCGTAAAAACAGATATCTATATGAATAAAAAGAATATCCAATTCACGTAAAAAAACCAATAAGACAGCTACCTATTCGTTTAACGTCGCTCCGAGTACGGTGAACCATTTTTAATTCACGCGAAGGATACAGAGAAATTCAGTTAAACACTTCGTTATACCAATCCTTTCTTGTTACAGAAAATAGAAGATTGCAAACGAAAAAAGTTGAATGAACGCTGCCGTTGGAGTTAATTGCTTTCTGTTAGCTAGACTAAATTTATTTTCAAATTAAACATGTAACACTAACTCCTACATTATGATCATCATGTAAAAGACCATTGCTAGACATAGGCCTCTCCAAGAAAGGAGGTTTTTTGCCCATAAATGCTGCACTAGGCAAGTGTACATTTGAGGTGCTCTGTTTTGGATATACCGTCATCTGTCGGCTCTGGTACCTCAGTCGCCTCTTACGACACCTGGATAGGAAAGTATATAGTACGACAGGTGGAAGGTACTATTCTACTCTGCCAATACCTCACGGCAACCAGCTCCTTGATTTTTTACAAATAGTTGAACTTAAAAAATTACTTTACGTTTTCAACTATTACAATAAGTGTTTTAGATAGGTGAAGTTACTTGTCATTGGTTATATGCATTGAAAAATGGTTCCAATAATACGTACCATTTGCTGTTATTTGAACCCTTATAACCGTTTTCTTGCAGGTGGCTCGCGTGATGCACCTGCTAAAAACTTAATTTTAAGACCTGTCTAGTGCCGTCTGTAGTATTGGAGTGCGACACTCCTTACTTTTATAACATCATAAGGTTGTCAGGATCATCTGCCGTTTGTGTAAAATTGTAACAAGCAAATCTATACTATATATACTATATATATATATATATACATATATACTATAAGTCTTTTTAAATAAATGCTGATATAAGCTACATTTGACTTTGACTTTAAATGCAGTTTTCTTTTTTAATTTACTATTAAAATATTATCTTACCCAAGTGCCGCGTGCATCTTTTCCCCATCCCATTGCTTGCATTTGAATTTAGGTTTACTTGTAGTAAATATCATCTTTGAAGGACAGGTATGTAAGCATACAATTTTGAGAGAATTGTTCTTTGTCTCAAGTCATCATACCAGCCTGAGAAAGGACTTCTCAGGATCTAAAGATTGTCTGTGCCAAATTTCATCAAGATTAGTTGAGAAGTTTAAGCGGGAAAGCGTAACAGACAGACAGACAGACAGAGTTACTTTCCAATTTAAAATATTAGTAACGATGAGCTAAAATTCTCAAATAAATAAATTCACACAACTCCTCATACACTGACCTGACTCTGTGATAAGTCGCTTAAATTCTATTAGTCACGGGCCCGATGGCGCAGATGGTAGTGATACTATCTTGTGCGCCAAGGGTCGCGGGTTCGATTCCCACCCAGAGCAAATATTTATATGATGATATTTGTGTTTGTTCTGTGCCTGGGTGTTAAACATATGTAATTAAGTAGTATATTTATGATTCCTCCGTTATTTGGCATCCGTAACACAAGTGCTTTAAGCGACTTACCATGGAGTCACGTCAGTGTATGAGCTTTTGTGAGTTACGATCATCAGATAACAGAGGAATCACTAATATAATACTAAAATACATAAATTCAACACCTAGATACAACACCAAACAAAAATATCATCATATAAATATTTGTCCTGGTTGGGGATCGAACCCACGACTTTGGGTCCATAAGATAGTAGCACTAACTTCTGCACCATCGGGCCCGTCAGATTAAATATATATACTAATATTATACGCAATACATACCTGAAAGTCATCATTATTAAAATCAATCCATCCGCAAAAAGTCATGATAACAGTTTTTCTTTAGGTTTTTATTTACAAACAAAATTCTTGGTTAAGATACCACTGATTCTTGGTATCTTACACTATGAACTAACTTTCTTCTTATCTTTATATTCTTAACTAATCTTTATATAATAGGCCCTTATTTAAATTTAATGCCGAAAAAACCTTATGTATATATACAGTGCTAAGTGCGTTCACTTGCAATTCATTTACACGCCAGACAATAGGAAAACAAAACAAATAAAATAAATGAAAATATAAACAATTTTCTTGTCATATTTCAATATTGTATTTATTCCTCAACTATGAAAAATAATACAATTTCACACACTATACAAATCTATTTGTTAAATTGTACCAAAACTAATTCGTAGGTCACAATGGTTCCCAGCAACTGAAAAATAATAAATGTATATAGTACAAGTGCATTTACTTAGAACTAAATTAGACTACAAAGTAATTTATATTTTATCACTAATTGAGGTATAAGAGATAAACGTGGTGTAAAATATGATGTAACAATAATAGAGAAAGGAATGTTGAGAAGGTTTGCACATGTAGAAAGGATGGATGAAAATAGAATTACTGCACAAATAACTATAGCTATATAAAGTGGAAGTGAATGGAAGAGTTGGTATATGACAATCTAAAAGAACATATCTTAAACCGGTAAGTATTAACGAAGGGCCAGTTCAGAAGTACCAAGTATAAACGAGCGTGTAAGAAACACCTAATACATGTAAGGAAGCGAGAGAGGTATGCCAAGATCGTAACAAGAGCAGATCCATAGCCTCTTTTTACCCTGATGGGACATAGGCGTATATATGTATGGCACGAATATGCATATAATAATTTTATATAACGTCTTTAAAACAATGTCAATGACATGTGTTCTAGGTAAAATTGATTTTATTCAAATTCTACATAAGTACTACCACATCCACCAGATCGGTGGAGAGCCCTTCAGATTAATCTTACAAGATTTTTTAATAAATTAGTTTTAATAATCTGCCCGTGTTGCATTTATAATTCATGAAATTCCCGTATTTAAATTACGGCACTGGCGCTGCAGCAGCCGTGTTTATTTATAATATGCGCCAATATGCTTGCCCAGGCAATTATTGGTAAATTTCCCCCTTTCTTGGGAAGGCCTATGTCCAACAGTGGACTTCCAATGGCTGGTATGATGATGATGATAAATAAAATAGAAATATCTAACTATCATTACATAAGATCTTACACTATATTATGTATATTAAGGTATAATAGAGAGGTGTATTTGGCTTACCGTTAATATCATAGTTTTTGTTACATAGAAGAATTCCAACCCGCTAAGCGCCACTTTGATGTTATTTAATTGACCAATGAACCTCTCGACCTACAAAAAGCAAGTTTGTAAAGAAAACAATGTTCAGGATATATTGGAAGGTAGCCAAGGATTATTGTAGTTAAAATCTGAATAATAAATAAGAATATAAACGATTTAAGGTGACCGTTCTTAAGTATCTTTTATTCTTCTTTATTAGATCTACCAACGCTTGTAAACAAGAATACTTACAAATATAGCTAGGTGTTAAACTAGGTGGTAGTTAATACAAACACTACATGCGTTTGAAATATAAAGATCTAAGTATTACATTAAAATAAAGAACTAGGTACAAGAATATAATTATTAATTTCTATTGCATTGGTATGTAGTACCGGCAGAGTAAAATAGTACCTTCACATATACCAAGTGATTTAAGATGCGACTAAGGTACCAGAATCAACAGATAGCGGTATTTATTCGAAGCAATGTAGCTCGAATGCACCGGAGCGCTTAAGGTGGCAATGGACAGCAGCACGAATACCCTCTCTCCCTACTCCAGGTGTCGTAAGAGGCAACTAAGGTACCAGAACTGTCAGATTGAGCTATCCATACGAAGCAGTGTAGCTCAAATGCACCAAAACTTTTTTAAACAGCTGATTTGATGATATAACATTAAACAAATTACAATTAACTTTGTATATTCCAAAACTTCGTTCTTTGTACAAACATTGTAACTGAAGTGTTTTCAAAGTACAATTATTTTTTTTTAGGCCAAATGTGTAGTGAATTATATAAGAAATTATCATCATCATCATACCAGCCATTGAAAGTCCATAGGCCTCCCCAAGAAAGAGGGAATGTTGCCCATAATTGCCATGCTGTGTTGCAAGCGTGTTGACAATCGCAGAGCGCAACTTTCGCGACGAATTGTAATGTTTTGGATGGTTATACCACCATCTGTCGGTTCTGGTACCTTAGTCACCTCTTACGACACCTGGTACAGGATAAGGTACTATTCTACTCTGCCGGTACCTCACGGCGAATATAATACAATATACTTGTAATCACGAAGAGCAGCAAAACATGAACAATGTATCAAATGGGAAATAAAACTAACATACTTACTTCAACATTGAACCTACTGCTAGGTACGTCGTATAACAAGACCAGCGGCACAATCGAAGCGGAATGTATTCTAGCAGCCAAAAGCAAAACCATCAGAGTGCGGGCGACGAGGAACGTGAAAGAGTAAGTAAAATAGATCGTATGCTCAATGCCGTGAACGGGGCTGCAACAGAAAAAGAACTGGTTGATAATGATAATTCTGAACTCATTACATACATACATACATCACGCCTGTTTCCCATCGGGGTGGGCGGAGACTATGGACCTCTTTGGCATACCTCTCTCGCTTTCCTTACTCGCATTAGTCCTTTTATACACGCTCGTTCATTACTCGTACTTCTGACCTGGCCCTTCGTTAATATCTCTTCTACCTGGTTAAGATACGTTCGCCTAGATTGTCTTAGACTAACTCTTCCATTTACTTCATGTAAATGAAAGTTTGCAGTCATTATATTTTTATCCCACCTTTCCACATGTCAAAACCATCTTAGCATTCCTTTCTCTATTATTGTAACAACACCACGTTGATCTCTTATAACTCTATTAGTGATAAAATATAAATTGCTTTTTAGTCTAAAATTGTCCCAAGTAAATGCACTTGTACTATATACTTTTATTATTTTTCAGTTGCTGGGAACCATTGTGACTTACGAATTAATTTTGGTGCAATTTAACAAATAGATTTTTATAATGAGTGAAATTGTACGTTTTATCTTAATTGTGCAATAAATACAATTCTTCTTTAATACCTCTTCTACCTGGTTAAGATATGTTGTGTACTGTCGATCTATATATATGTGCATTCATTCAACTTTTATGCATTCTTTCTACATGTACAAACTCAATATATACTGTGTTACTTACTAATAACTACGAATTTACAACAGATTTGGGTTTGGAGATAATTTCGTTAAGATATAGATAGAGTATCTCCAAATGTATGTTCTAAGCTAATTATTAATATAACTTTTAGTTTAAGACAAAGGTTTTGTAGGCGCCATCGCTGGCGCAGGTTTGGTTGACCTGACTAAGGTGACACGGGGCCTTCCTCACAATCAATTTTTCTTACAAGCTGTTTTCTGATATATCGCGTAATTAACTAGATTAAGATCTGACCAGAAATGGCAGTCTAGTGCTTAGATAAGCTGCTGCACGATCTCGTAGCATCGTAGTAGCATGTTTGCTTTTTTTTACCACACAAAAATGTCTAGAGTTAGGCCTTATTGAATATAAAATATTATGGACTGGCTGTAGTAGAAGAGTATATAAATTTACACCACCGGGCCAGGTTCGAGTCAACGATCAACAGGATTGGCAAATTGGAGTATATAATAGGTTAAATACCTAAGAATACGCAAAGCCGTGTGGACCGGCAGAGTAGAATAGTACCTCCACCTGTACCAGGTCTCGTAAGAGGTATGACTAAAACAGTTCTAACCGTCGATATGTTCATTCGATAAAGTGTAGCCTAAATGCATTGGGCGGGGATGGGCAGCAGTATCTTCAACGTGATAATTGCGATTTACGATTGCTAACACGCTTGCCCAGCGAGACAATTTTGGGTAAAATTTCCCCTTTCTTGGAGAGGCTTTTATTTGCCGATAACTGCCGCGCTGGGCAAGAGTGTTGGCAATCGCAGAGCATAGCTATCGAAATGTAGATGCTACAGCCCATCCCCGCCCTGTACATTTGAGCTGCACTGTTTCAGATGGATATACCGCCATCGGTCGGGTGCAGTGGGAGGTACTATCTTATTCTGCCGTTACAAGTCACAGTACATTTAGTATTATATTATATTTATTAGTATATTTATACTTACTTGTAATCCGTCTCTTTGATTTGACAGGATACGAAATGTCCTGTCTGGTTTTTGCTGAAACGATGAATAGTCGTGTATAAAATTTGATTAAATGAATTATTTACTTCATTATTTCACTCACTTTAAGCTGTAAAATAGTTGAGTACAAATCCAGTAGAGATTACTCCCGAAACAAATGACTACGTAGATGCCAATTCGCTCGTTTATTAATCTCACTAAATGTATTATTTTCAAATGTTGCATACGAAACTCGTCGCAGGAGTATTCCTAGAAATATTTTATTTATTAAACACTAGCCGATCCGACAGACCTTGTTTTGACTTAACGAAGACTTTTTAATGTTCATGTGTTTTTAATGTTTTTCATTTTATAATTCTAACGCTTTATGATATATATTTATGATTCTTTGTTCTCTTTGTTTGCGCGTATAAAAATAATTTTGGACAACACAAACTTTTTTTAGTGTAACATTATGACGTTTAACATAGAAATGAGAGAATGCGTGCTGATACCATATCAAAATATCCTTAAACAAGTATTCTTAAATTTTATACGATTTATCTCTCGTAAGAACCATCTTATGACAGTAACAAATACAACAATAAAATATATATTGAAATCATTCCAGCCGTTCACGCGTGATGGCGTGACCAAGGGGAATAGGGATTAATTTTTATAATTTCTTTTTTTATTTAGAATATTTTATTATTAGATTTTTATTAAGATTATACGAAACATTATTATTAATTTTTTTTTTTCAAATTTATTATTCACTAGCCAGCCTTGACCTCGCCGGTGTACATAGTAAAATTTTATCCCCTTTACATGGGAGATATAACAATCCTCATCATCATTATATCAGCCATTGGAAATCTGCTGGACATAGACCTAACCAAGAAAGGTAAAATATTGCCCATTTTTCACAGTTTTTGCGACAAGGGTGCTGCTGCACACCTGTTACGCAGTTTCAGATGAATACACCGCAATTTATCGGTCGCAGTACCTTCATCGCCTCTTAAGATACCTGGTTTAAAGGGAGGTACTATTCTACTCCGCGGATACGCCATGGCTAAGTTAAATTAAATCGAGGATATTATTATATTGATGTCAGTTAAATTAAGGTTGAAATAGATTTTTTATCACCTAGCTATTTTCGGCAGCAATCTGTCTAAACTCTCTCATAACCCATTTAAATTGCGTAGCTATTATTAACAAGTAAACAGTTACCTATTATAAGTATTCTGTTTATTTGTAAGTTTAACACTTACTAATTTAAAGCCATCATTATCATACCAGCCATTAAAAGTCCACTATTGGACATAGGCCTCCCCAAGAAAGAGGGTATATTGCCCATAATTGCCGTGCTGGGCAAGCATGTTGGTAATCGCAGAGCGCAGCTTTCTTGCTAGCTAGCTTGTACATTTGACCTGACTTTTTTGCATAGATATACCGCTATCTATCAGTTCTGGTACCAAAGGCGCCTCTTACGACACCTAGTACAAAGAGAGGTAGTATTCTAGTCTGCCGGTACCTCACAGCGATGCCGGTACCTCAGGGCTAATTAAAAGTCTTAAAATGTAATAAATACAGCGTTCAAACGAGACATTATTTTAAATATTTCACTATGGCGCGGGGCGCGAACGTGAGGCCAAGGTTACACACAAGTGTTGGTAAACCTAATTAGTGGCCTTATTGCAAATAGCGAAGTTTTTTCTGCAGGCTTTGTATAGTAAATAGGCAATTTGTAATAAGTAAAATATTTAAGACAATTTAAGCTTTAAAACATTGAGTTATCAAATAAGGAAACATAAATCTACATGTGGTTAGACCTCTTACAAAGGTCGTTTGCATTGGTACCCTTCTCACACCTATTTCTACCGCCAAATAGCGGTGTTCACATTGGTATGTTCTGGTTTTTAGGGTGAGTCAGGCAGTGAAATTACTGGGTAATGTGACATAATATCGACATGTCACAATGTTGGCAACGCGTTAGTGATATCGCGAAGTAGCGCTCTGCGATTGCCACCACGCCTACCCAGCGCAGCAATTACGGGCAATCATCCCCTATGGTAGGGAGGTCTATATCTAATAGTGAATTTTCCAGGGCTGATATGATGCACTTAACTTAAATTGCCTGTAAGTGTCGTGTACATGTAATAGGTATAATGTTTATTATACATTTTTGCTTAGCCTCAATATAACAAATTACTTGATATACCCGAGAGGTACGGGCAGAGTAGAAAAGTACCTACCTCTATCCTAGGTGTCGTAAGAGGTGACTAAGATACCAGATCCGACAGATGGCGGTATATCCATCCGAACAGTGCAGCTCAATGCGACGGGGATGGGCAGTAGCATCCCCGTCGCGAAAGGAGCGCTCTACGGTTGTCAACACGCTTGCCCAGCGCAGCAATTATGGGTGAAAATCCCTCTTTCTTGGAGAGGTCTATTATCCAGCAGTGGACTTCCGATGGCTGAAATGATGAATATAAGTAATAATTTTGTTTCTTGATTCTTAAGAAAGCTGCCTGGTGCTCATAATATACTTATAAAATGTATACTTCAGTCGGTGATTATCTTACTAATATATTTACAATAACAAAACATTTTAATCCACAAACCTTTTTCAACGACTCCTTGAGAAGTTTATTATGCGTTTTAAAATGTGCCGTCAAATAAATACTGATCACCATTATCAATAGATCGTTATAACTCCAAATAAAAGTTGACTGGATGTTGAAAATCTGGAACAAACAAAAGAAATATCATTCGAAATGTCCTACAAGACTTGATAATAGATCTTTTTCAATTGTTAAAGACGAGGACTTTACATTAAAATATAGGCTGCTAAACTTGAACATATTCCAGTACTCCATATTGTCACTAAATATCATATATAATCAATCAAATCTTTATTTAAGTTTATTACCATTCATAGCTTTGCAACTCGCTATAGGTTTTACTAAATACATTTACATAACATATCATACATTGGAATCACTTGCATGACAAATATCGGACTAAAAAGGTATTGCAAATATAATACTTCAATACATATATTTCACACTCTGACACACAATTAATCCGATAAATTTCCTGGGTTAGGTTGAACCCACGACCATTGGCGTATAAGATATGAACAATACCAATTGCACTGTTGGGCTAGTCTATACTAATTGTTTTTTTATAGTAAAAATAAAAAAAATAGATGATAACCTGAAGGCAATGAACACTCTTGATTATTATTTTCAAAATCCTTAAATAAATTAACATTTTAAGAGTCTGAAAAATAAATTATTTCATTCTAGTATTTTTATCACAACCCAATATTCAGACTGCAAAAACTCGAAACTGTATATTATTAAGACCCTTAGAAATTAACGCAAGTGATCGCATTAGGGTACAGGGTTAACATTATTTGAAAAAAAAATTCTCAACATAATTTCTTTCGAAATCGTCTGTTGAATCGAAAATCTTTTTAAGATAATTCAATATTTAATTAATTTATTTACAAAATCAACAGCGTCTAATATAATACAGCCAATAATAGGTATCGCCTACTTACCAAGTACTACTAATATAGAGATGCCAATGAGAGGCAAAATAAATGAAAAACTAAACCAATCAAAAGAAAAACAAATAAACTAAACTAAAAATTAATCTAAGGAGAAAAAGACATTGTTCCAGGTCAATATATAAATATTATATACCCAAACAATTCCTATATATTGACTAAAGGGTTACAGCACAACTAGACACTTTAGGAATCTATGGGTTTTTGGCAAGCTGTGACTTTACTAGGATATATGTAGAGCATGATATATATATATATATATATATATATATATATATATATATATATATA